>MJUT01059646.1:97852-129597 GCA_002080005.1 Gigantidas platifrons
AAAAAAAAATGGATTTTTGAACCGTAAAGCACAATATATAGGGGACAAATAAAGATTGCAAGTTAAATTAAATCTTGTGGTGTATATTATTTATCTCTTTCTAAATGTCAGCGTTCTTGGTCCAGTGTAAAGATGAAGCACAAGCAATCAATATGATTCAAGAGGTCGCGGGTATGATTCTTAATAAACATGACGTTCTTATTTTTTTTTCTTAGTTTGCTTCCTCTTTTTATTACTTTCTTTCAAATATGGATGTTGGTGGCCAAAGAGCATACATTGTATCATTTCAATGTAAAAATGTAGCCAAATAACAAGGCAACTTAATGACATTTTTTTATGAATTCAGATTCATGCAAAAAGTCCATAGCAACAATGCATTTTTGGAATCAGGAGATCTATTATCAAATTCAATGTCAGGTCTGAGGAGAGACCTTAAATTATTCTCTGAATATTGATTTTTTAATTAAGACCTATCTCCTTCTCTATGGGAAAGACCTTATTGTAATTAAGATCGTCACAATTTTTCACGGAAAGGCCTTAAATGGGTTGTAATTAAGATCGTTCCCATCTAAGGGAAAGAACTTCTTTTAATCTGATTATTAAGGTCTTTTCCCATTTCCAGGAAAGATCTTAAATTGTTCTCTGGACATTGATTTTTAATTAAGATCTATCCCCTTCTCTATGGGAAAGACCTTATTGTAATTAAGATCGTCACAAATTTACACGGAAAGGCCTTATTGTAATTAAGATCGTTCCCATCTAAGGGAAAGAACTTCTTTTAATCTGATTATTAAGGTCTTTTCCCATTTCCAGGGGAAATACTTTATTGTAATTAAGGTATTTAACCATTTCCAGGGATAGCCATCCTTGTAATTCTTGTGATTATCATGTAAGGTCTTTCCCCCATAAACTTCTTGATTTTCTGATGGTTATTAAGATTTTCCCACACTTCCAGGTGAAATAACTTCTTGTTTTCCCCCTTTTCCAAGGGGAAATAAATTCTTGTTTTTCGTATGATTATTAAGGGGGATTAACTTCTTGTTTTTCTTATGATTATTATGCAAGGCCTCTCCCCATTTCCAGGGGAATTAACTCTTGTTTTTCTTATGGTTAATTAAGGTTTTCCCCATTTCCACGGGGAAATAACTTTTTGTAAAGGTTTTTCCCCTTTTCGGTGTTCTTGTTTGCCTTGTGATTATTATGGAAGGTCTTTCCCCGTTTCCAGGGGAAATAACTTCTTGTATTTCCTATGGTTAGGGAACGACCAGTTAATTTGAAGGGGGGGGGGGGGTTATGTTTTTTTCCTAAAAAAATATTCTGATTCCCAATGTTGCTGGAAAAAATATTCTGATATTGGTGGAGGGAAAAAAAATAATCTGATTCAGAGTTTTTGTCATTATAACCTAATGCTAAATTCTAGAAAAAATTTCGTGCTTTGCGCGACAAAAAAAAATATTCTAACTCTCGTGTTGTCCGAACAAAAATTTATGAACGAAAAAAAAAACATAACCCCCCCCCCTTTGTAAGTTAAATGGTCGGTCCCTTATTAATTTTTTTCCCATTTGCAGGGGAAATAACTTCTTGTATTTCTGATGATTATTATAAGGTTTTTCCCGTTTCCAGGGGGAAATAACTTCTTGTATTTCTTATGATTATTATAAGGTCTTTCCCATTTCCAGGGGGAAATAACTTCTTGTATTTCTTATGATTATTATAAGGTCTTTCCCATTTCCAGGGGGAAATAACTTCTTGTATTTCTTATGATTATTATAAGGTCTTTCCCATTTCCAGGGGGAAATAACTTCTTGTTTTTCCTATGGTTATTAAGGTTTTCCCCATCTGCAGGGGAAATAACTTGTATTTCTTATGATTATTATAAGGTCTTTCCCCATTTCCAGGGGGAAATAACTTCTTGTTTACATATAGTTATTAAGGTTTTCACTGTATCCAGGTGAAACAACTTGTTGTTTTTCTTGTGGTTATTAAGGTTTTTCCCGTTTCCAGGGGGAATAACTTCTTGTTTTTCTAATGGTTATTAAGGTCTCCGTTTTCAGGGGGACTAATTTCTTGCTTTTCTTATGATTGTTATATATATGTAAGGTCTTTCCCCATTTCCAGGGGAAAGAACTTCTTCTCAGTATTTCTTGTCTTTCTCCATCTCCAGGGGAAATAACTTCTTGTGTTTCTTATGGTTTATTTTTATGAAGGTTTTCCCCGTTTCCAGGGGAAATAACTTCTTGTTTTCTTAGTTATTAAGGGGTTTCCCGTTTCCAGAGGAAATAACTTCTTGTTTTTCTTGTGGTTATTAAGGTTTACCCCGTTTCCAGGGGGAATAATTTCATTTTTCTTACGGTTATTAAGGTTGTCCCTCTTTTCAGGGGGAATAACTTCTTGTTTTTCTTATGATTATTATGCAAGGCCTCTCCCCATTTCCAGGGGAAATAACTTCTTGTTTTACTTATGGCTAATTAAGTTTTTTCCCATTTCCACGGGGGAAATAACTTCTTGTTTTTAACTCACCTGGCCATAGGCCATGTGAGCTTTTGTCATGGCTAGGCGTTCATCGTCCGTCCGTTAGCTTTTCACATTTAAATCTTCTTCTCTGAAACTACTGAAAAGATTTGAACCAAACTTGCCAGAAATGTTCATTGGATGGTCCTCTACCAGATTTGTCTTTTTGGTGCTGACTTGAAATTCAACATGGCTGCCAGGGTCCATAATGTATTCTCATTGGCTGAAATTTAAAAAAATCTTCTCGTCAGAAACCACCAAGCCAATCGGGGTTGTTACTTTGCAGGAATGGTCATTGGATGGTCCTGTACTAAACTTGTGAATCGTTTGCCGATGGGAAATTCAAGATGGCCAAGATTTGACTTACTTTAACATTGGATCCTAAGGGAATTTCACATTTTAATTTTTTTTTCTGAAACCACAAAACAGATTTTAACCAAACTTGGCAGAAATGTTCATTGGATGGTCATATACAAGATTTATGCTCTTGGCGATGATCGGAAATTCAACATGGCTGCCAGGGTCCGTAATGTGTTCTGATTGGTCGAAATTATAAAACCTTCTAAGGCTTCTTGTCATAAAGTGCTGAGTCAATTGAATTATAATATTGTAGGAATGATTATTGGGTGGTTCTTTACTAAATTTGTGAATCGTTTGCCGGTAGCAATTTCAAGATGGCTGCCATGAGCAGACATAGTTTTAACATAGAACCCTATGGGATTTGAATAGTAACTTAGATGTAATCGGCATGCAGACATTCGTAAGAGGGATTATTTATGTCAGGTGAGCGATACAGGCTAACCTAAGCCTCTTGTTTCATATAGATATAAAAATACTATATTTCAGGGTGGAGATACGAGGTATGTCCTCTGGTATTGAAGTGATTGGAAGAGTACGTTGGAAGATGATCCTTTGTTTAGCAGGAGCTTGGTTTCTCACATTCTTGCCTTTAGGAAAAGGAGTCAAGTCTATTGGAAAAGTCTTAACATATGCTATTTTCAATCTTTTTGTTATCTAACCTCCCCCACCCCCTTTTTTTGTTGTTGCTCAGGCGTGTGTTCTGATTGGTCGAAATTATATAACCTTCATGTCAGAAAGTGCTTAGTCAATTGAATTGTAATATTGTAGGAATGATTATTGGATGGTTCTTTACTTTATATGTGAATCGTTTGCCGATCGGAAATTCAAGATGGCCGCCATGACTCGACTTAATTTTAACATAGGACCCTATGGAAAAAATGTTTAAAAGTCTTCTCCTCTGAAACCAGTAGGTCAATTAAAGCAAACATGGCATGAATGGTCCTTAGGTGGTTAACTTTCAAAATTATATCCAGTGACCCAAACCTCCATCCAAGGTGGACACCATTAGCGGACATAGTTTTAACATAGGACCCTATGGGAAATGTGTTTAAAAATCCTCTCATCTGAAACCAGTAAGCAAATTTAAAGCAAACATGGCATGGATGGTCTTTAAGTTGTCAATTTTCAAAATTGTGTCCGGTGACCCTAACCTCCATCCAAGATGGCCACCTTCAGCGGACATAGTTTTAACATAGGAACCTGTGGGAAAAAATTTTTAAAATCTCCTTTGAAACCAGTAAGCCAATATAGCAAACATGTCATTGATGGTCCTTTGGTGGTCAACTTCCAAAATTGTGTTCAGTGACCCCGTTCTCGGTCCAAAATGGCCACCGTCAGCGGACATAGTTTTAACATAGGACCCTATGGGAAATATGTTTAAATATCTTCATATCTGAAACCAGTAAGCCAATTTAAAGCAAACATGGCATGGATGGTCCTTGGGTAGTATACTTTCAAAATTGTGTCCGGTGACCACGACCTCCATCCAAGCATCCAAGATGGCTGCCATGAGCAGACATAGTTTTAATATAGAATCCTATGGGATTTGAATAGTCACTTAGATGTATTCGACATGCAGACATTCTTGAGAGGGCTTACTTATGTCAGGTGAGCGATACAGGCTCACCTGAGCCTCTAGTTCTTCTAGTTATTAAGGATTTTCCAGTTTCGAGGGGAAATAACTTCTTGTTTTTCTTATGGTTATTAAGGTTTTTCCCGTTTTCAGGGGGGGGGGGGTGAATAATTTCTTGCTTTTCTTATGGTTATTAATCAGGTCATCATCTAGTTCTTCTAGTTATTAAGGATTTTCCAGTTTTTATGGGAAATAACTTCTTGTTTTTCTTATGGTTATTAAGGTTTTTCCCGTTTTCAGGGGGGGGGGGTTGAATAATTTCTTATGGTTATTAATCAGGTCATCATCTGGCATGACATTTTGGCCTTTAAGTGTATAACTGTGTCTGAAAGGTAAATGTGATCTGGTTAGGGCTATGTTTGTTCCCAATTAATATGAAGGTTCAGATCATTTTGTAGGGTAATACAATCTTGTTGGTTTTTGATGAAGCTATACAAGATGCAGTCATCTGCGAACAAGCGGGTTTTGGATGTTACTGCTGCGTGTGGATAGTTTATGAAGACTAGAAAAACAAGGGCAACGCAAAGCGTGGTGTATCCCCTTGCCTAAAAATTTGACCCTGTGACTTTGACCTTTGACCTATGACCTTGACAATCAATAGGGTTTCAGATTCTCTTAAGGATTAAGTATGTAGAAAGTTTGGTCAAAATCCATTGAAGGATGTTGATTCTAGAGTGTTCACAAGGATGTTATGTGGTAAAAATTAGACCCGGTGACCTTGACTTTTGACCTATGACCTTGAAGATCAATAGGGTTCCAGATTCTCTTAAGGACTAAGTGTGTACCAAGTTTGGTTAAAATCCATTGAAGGATGTTGATTCTAGAGTGTTCACAAGGATGCTACGGAAGGACGGACGGACGGTAGCGTTACTATATCCCATCGCAACTTCGTTGGCGAGGGGATAATTAAAGGCTCCAGGACAGAACCTTGAGGTACACCACTGGCAACAGATACCTCCCAATCAAGAGCAACTTGTTTGTTGCATTCTGTTATTAAGGAAGGCTGAAACCCATTCCAGGTATGTCCCCTTATGCCATAATTATATAACTTCCACAATCATTTCTTGTGAGGGACCTTGTCAAATGCCTTGGAAAATTCCAAGATGACAGATTTTGATTGTTTTTTTCTTGAGATTCCTTATGAAATTTACTGCCTGCATTTTTCAAGCAGATATGACTTACGGTACTTTTAGTTTCTGATATAATGGGAATCAAAGGAGGCCAATTCCAAAATAACTTTTTGTTTATTGTAGGTCTAATTTGTAAGCTGAAAAAGTTGGTTCCAGGGCATTGGTCTGAAGATTCATTAGTCCGAAGGGTCATTGGTCCAAAGGTTCATTAGTCCGAAAGGTCGATAGTCAGAGACTCGCAGCCGCAGGTGATAAAGGTTACCAGTTGCTTGACCATGGTCGGTGGTTCTCCGGCTTCTTCCACCACTAAAACTGGTCGGCATGATACAGCTGAAATATAGCTGATCGTGGAATTAAACACCAAAAATCATCAATCAATCGATAGTCCGAAGGGTCAATGGTCTGAAGTGTTTGTGGCTCAATAATATTTTTAAAAAATCAGACAAAAGGGCACATGTAAACTTGATTTAGATATGTTCCAAATATTATGAGTAAAAGTCTTATCTTTCAAGAGCTATGTGTGGATTTTCCCGAAAATGTTCAACATCCAGCTTCCTTATATCGCTTGGTTGTCTCCGATTGAATTTTAAAGGCATGATAGAAAATAAGAAAAACCGGATGAGCAACCAAGAACCAACATCCAATGACATATATAAACCCCTAGAAACAAGAAGCGAACATCAACATTAAAAAAATACAATCAATACATAAACACATGCGAACAACATGAACTCATTGGAAAGGGAATGAAACAGGGGCTCCAGAATTTGTAGGCAGTTTCAAAGAATATAGCAAATTCTTATTTGTATAAATATATTTCCCTGTTGTATTTGTATTTTGAATTCAATCCCACATGTAATTGACAATTCTAAACAATAAGCAATTATTTGCAACAAGGAGGAAAGTTGTAGGTCAAATCAGTGCATGCCTGCCGCAATTAAGACATAAGCATGATTCCCGAGTCTACTCACTATATAAATAAAAAAAATTGCAGAATTTTAGTTGACAATGCCCATTAACAGATAGTGATGATTTTCTGACTATTAAAGTATAAGTTACAACCGTCTAATATGAAAGGCGGGCTGATTAAACTAGATCTATAATGCACCATCATGTATTTGTAAAAGACAAATTCCCTTTTCAAAGAAACGTTTATCAATACGCAGGGTGAACTGACAGGTCAGAAGTATTTTATATGACATTGCAAGGCAAGTTGTCAATTAGGATTAGTTCATAATTAGTCTGTTTATTTTACCTCAGAATCTACATATATAATATATTTACATATATAAATAAAAGAACCACCTAGCGCATGAATGCGCGACGTATCCCCCCGCACTTGCATAATATTTAGTTTTATATATTTATAGAAAGCAGCCTTGCAGTCTTAATGTATAACATACTTACAAGCCACATGCAAAGTTTATTCAAATCTATCCATGTTTATTAAAGTTATCACATAAACAAGACACAATTCTCAAAATTGGTGATTTTTCAACCAAAAACTTAACATTTTCCCCCAAAACCCTTGCTTCAAATATTTCCATGTTAGAACCCATCCAAGATAATGATAATTACAAGCTACTTGCAAAATATTATTCAAATCTATCCATGTTTATTAAAGTTTTCGTACAAACAAGACACAATTCTCAAATTGGTGATTTTTCAACCAAAAACTAACATTTTCCTCCAAAACCCTTGCTTCAAATATTTCCATGTTAGAACCCATCCAAGATAATGATAATTACAAGCCACATGCAAATAATTATTCAAATCTATCCATGTTTACTGAAGTTATCGCATAAACAAGACTCAATTCTCAAAATTGTTGATTTTTCAACCAAAAATTAAGATTTCCCCCCAAAACCCTTGCTTCAAATATTTCCATGTAAGAAACGATCCAAGATAATGATATTTACAAGCCACATGCAAAAAACTATTCAAATTTATCCATGTTTACTAAAGTTATCGTGTAAACAAGACACAATTCTCGAAATTGGTGATTTTTCAACCAAAAACTAAGATTTTCCCCCAAAACCCTTGCTTCAAATATTTCCATGTTAGAACCCATCCAAGATAATGATAACTACAAGCCACATGCAAATAATTATTCAAATCTATCCATGTTTACTCAAGTTAATGCGTAAACAAGAAAGTGTGACGGATGGACAGACAGACGGCCGCTATTACTATATCCCCTCACCGCTATCGCGGGGGGATAATTAAAATAGAAAGGATAAAAGGGACAAGCCACGAAATTGCGTGTTATTGTGTGTAAAGTCTTTAAAAGCTTGTATTCCTCATGTAATAGAAAAAAAACTGTCAAAAAGGATGTACATGTATTATTACATGAGAACGTGGCAACCATTTCTATCAATGTTTTATGCAATTCTAAATTATATTGATACATAAATTTGTAGTCTCGAGGTCGTTCAAAATTTGATTTTGCTCGGACCTTTCGGACTATCGACTCTTCATATTGACCCTTCGGACTATTGCCCCTTCTGACCATTGACCCTTCGGACTAATGAACTAACACGGTTTTTCATGTGAATTTCCTTAAAAAAATCCTTTCTGCAGTATTGTAACATATTTGTAGTTCTTACTGTTTCAAAGATGGAACAAAAGTGGCCAGCACCCAGAATTAATTTTTTTTATTGTAAATCTGTATTAATGCTTTTTTCCCTTTAATATCCTGAAAAGATAACTGTATTTTATTGGTGATAAGCTATGTAAAACAATTTCAAGCCACTCAGTCAACTAAACTTGAGATAATGCCAGTAAATATAAAGGTGAAGTTGCCCTCAATTCTTCAAGACAAAAGCAGAGTAAGACATTGTTGATAACATCATCGTGAGGGCTGGTATATATAATGATTTTTTTCCATTTGAATCTAACATGTATATCAAACTAACTGCTGCTAAAATTACACCAATATATTTACCATTGATTTTGGCATAGTTGACATACATGTATTGGATGGAATGCATGGCTGACAGATTTTGAAAGCGTAAATCTTAGCACTCAGTGTTTTCAAAAGAGCACATGAACTCATGAGCCAGGCAACAAAAAATCTTACTAAATAAATGAAGATAATAATGGAATTTATTTGATATAAAATGTGAAGTATAAATATAACAATAATATTATCTATCTTGCACAAAGGAGCAACTAATAGTCCTAAACATTGAACATCAACACCAGTGGTAGATTTCACAAAAAGTCGTAAGTGTGAATTTCAACCAATCAAAAGCTTGGAAATCACACCTACGATAACACTAATGATTAATCTTAGACTTGCGACTTTTTGTGAAATCGACCCCCCAGATCTCATCATATTCAACTAATAGTCCTAAACATTGAACATCAACATCAGATCTCATTATTTTCAATTCAGATGGATAGAAACAAAAACATCGTTCATGCATGTCATGCAGGTCTTAAAGAACAAAGTATGATATAAATTTAGCAAACCTTCAAACCAGTTGTCATAATGTCACAAGCACCTGTTGCTTAACACTTTTAACTGTACAATTGCTATTCTTTTAGGTAACATGATATTAAACTTCAAGAGTTATCATTCTTGATGTTATCTTATTTAATGCCATTTTACTACTTGATACAATAAATGTTCTCTTTTGTCATACTTTGATTATTATATTAAGCCTGTTTTTTTTATATATAAATTCAACAATAGCAGCAAAAATGTGCATGCAATGAAATAAACGTCACTTGATATAATACACAGGAAAAGTCCAAAGGTGGACACTGACTGAGAGCAATCTGACATGTTATGAAGCACAAACTGAATATAACTCAGTATCAAGAATTGTTGAGCTTAGCTTTTTAGCGGAACAGCTTTCTTTGTGCCAGAAATATAAGTCAATGCTGCTAATCTGTGTTACTGTATAGGGGATGTCTGATGATAAAGATTTAGAAGTAATAGACTCAAGATAAAGTCTTCTTGGCGCTTTCAATCAAATATTGAACTAAAAAAATGCTGTTTTCACTATAGCGTAGGTCTTTGTAAAATTGGCATTAAAAATGGATTCTCCCGTAACCAATAGCTCCAATGCAAACATGATCACCTCCTTTTTTAGATCACTATTTTTGATATTTCCCTCAAGATGTACTTTTGAGGTAAAAATCAGGAAGATTGGTATTGTGTTACCTTGATAGCATAGGGTTATATTTTATGAGAGCATAGGGTTATATTTTATGAGAGCATAGGGTTATATTTTATCAGAGCATAGGGTTATATCTTATGAGAGCATAGGGTTATATTTTATGAGAGCATAGGGTTATATTTTATGAGAGCATAGGGTTATATTTAAAAAAAAGAAGCAAGATTTATTGTTTAATTATATTTTTGTATAATTACACATACTGAATTGATACATTTTTAACCAGAAACAAGATCTTTAATAAAGCAACAAATATAACTATTGTTTATCACTATTGCACACATGATAAGCAAACATCCTTCATATTAAGCAACATTTCCATCAAAAAGACAATTTATCTAATAAAAAAATGTATTTATAACACATTTTGTACTTCAAAATGTTTTCTCCATTCAATAATAGCAATGAAAATTATCAGATAATATCTAGCATTCTGTAAATATCTAACTACAAAAAAATAAAGGGTTACATAGATTGAAGCGATACGGCAGCATGTCAACAAGGGAAAGTTGAATAAGCGTATATCATTTTTTGTCATTTGCTTATTTCTAAAGAAAAGCAGAGCCATATACAAATACAAAAAAAACCATATGACATGCATAATCAATTTTACAGACAAAAGACATTTAATTCATCTAAACAAATGTCTTGCAACACTGCACTGAAATTTCAAACACCAAAGACAGTTTCAAATGGCAACCACTTACTATATTCTTTCTGTGAAAGGGATTTTCCTAAGGATTCATTAAAAAAAAAAACTATCAAAATCATATGATGAATAAACCCTCCGTGTATCAATTTTTGTACCTTCGGACCTCTTGTTTGGAAATAAGTAGGGTAACAATATCCCAAACCAATATCAACTTTTATTACGAGCCAAGGATCATTGCGTTTAAAATTCAGAAGGATCCGTCAACCAGAACTTAAGTTATCACAGAAAAAAAGCTTGTGATATAAAAATATAGAGTTCCAATGCTCCTTCGTGTATGTATGTATGATATGTGTGTTAAACTGACCAGCTGTTTCTTTCATAGTAACATTAGTTGTTTGAAGTAACAATAAAACATATCGTTTGTTCTGTGTTCAGTGCCAAGGATGACTGTGTGTTTAAACTTCAGAATGATCCGTCAACTAAAACGCAAGCTATTGCACAGAAACCACTTTATCTAGACTACAGACAAAAGACAACATATTATAATATGATCACAATTGTTTTTATGGGATGTATTAAAACTACTTCATAATACAATAATGAGTGGAAGAATATTATACAACTACTTTTATTGCTAATCATGAACAATTGGAGATCAATCAGGACCATGGATCATGAATGTTAAGTGGAGGTAGCAATCAACATCCTTTGTACCAATGTCTCATACATTTATACTAGTATTTAAAAATTGTGAATCAATTATCCCATGGTCAAGAATGATATCCTAATCAATTATCCCATGATCAAGAATGATATCCTAATCAATTATCCCATGTTCAAGAATGATATCCTAATCAATTATCCCATGGTCAAGAATGATATCCTAATCAGTTATCCCATGGTCAAGAATGATATCCTAATTATAGATATATTTATTTATGGGATGGTTTTAAATTTGATTTAGAGATGAGAATAGCAATCTACATGCAATGCCACTTTAAATATTAAGATGTTTGCTTTTGCTGTTTAAGAAATGTAAACTATATGCAAATATCAAAAGAAATTAAAAATAGAGAGCAGTTTATTTTTAAATCTGGTCCCAGAAATATGTTTCTCTTCTTCATTATTATCAGAATAAATATAAGCTTTATTATTTTGATAAAATTGAACCAAAAAAAAATACTGACAAATTTCACTTTACTTATATAAATTAGAAAAAAATATTGAATCTACATGACTTGTATGATTAAAAGACAAAAATATAAAAGACATTGCAAAGATTATGCTGAAGGAATGTCATACATGTGATCTTTCTTGTTTTCTCCTGGAGACTCTAATAAATTTATAGTAATACCTGTCCCCCCCTCCCCCACACAACAAAAAAAGTTAAAATTTCGAAATTCTTCCCTTTTATGTCAAAAACAGTAAAACTAACATAACACTGCATTTTCTGAAGAGATTTTCTTGAGGAATTCATTAAAAAACCTCATCAAAGTTATATTAACAATAAACTCCATGCACCAAAAAAAAAACCAAACAAAAACACCCATTTCTACACCTTAGAGCCTCTTGTTCGGAGATCAGTATGGCTACAATACATGTACCCCAAATCAATCTGAACTATTATTCTGTATCTTTGTGTTGAAATATCAAAACGATTCGTCTACTAGAACTAAAAATACTGCTCTGGAACCATTGTGTCTGCAGAAGAATGACGGCATACTCATAACATGATAGTGTCACAAAAATTTTGCAGTTGTATAAAAAGTGTTGCAGATTTATCAGTCATTTTGAAAAGATCACATGTATGGACTGTTAGACAAATTCATACAACAATTAAATTAGAAGGCTTGTTATAATAAATCACATGACCAACAGGTGAAAGTTCAGATACAGCATTAATGTCAATATCCTCCCTGAGACACTAATGCTACCAATACTTTTCTGTAATCACCAGAGGTGTCCTCCTACAAAATAAAAATAAAGTCACATGATTATCAGGTGACAGGTAATGTGATAATTTTGTAACAAAATCTTTATTGAAGTTTTTAAATGCATCTATTTATACCATTTTCTATAAGCAATGAACTATTAAATGTTCACCAAATTAAATGAAAACAGAAGTATTTAAAACTGACAATTTATAGAAGGGTATATTTTTTGAAGTGATAATAGGATTACCAATTATACAAGCATATTTTATGTATCTCATGTAATAACAGTAAACAATGTCATTACAACAGAAACCATCAAAAATTCACAGCATTCTCAACAGTTTTACCATTTGTTAAAACTGCATAAAATTGTCCAGACTTAAAACATTTGAATAATTTTAATAAAAATAGCAATAACGTTGTCACCGGAAAGACTTGTGTAGTTTGCTGTCTTGTTTGGTTAAAAAGTCTTTGTCACTGATGAAAATGGACCTGTCTTCTACATAAAACTTTTGTTCATATTATTTTGTAGTCTGTGGTGAATCATTGAGGTATATATGCTGTTTCTTTTTCTATTTTAATTGTATATTTGTATTGTATTATGTTGTGTTGGTTATTAATATAGGAGTGTAATGATATACTGAATGACGATACATCACGGTATTTTATTGACCACACGGTACACGGTACAATGGGTGCCCCTTACGATATTGATGACACNATACGACTGGGTGCTTCTTTAGTACCAAAAACTGTTAAAATCAATGAAATAAAATAACTTTTTAATTCCTAAATCAAAATTTGTTTAGCTACATAAATATTGTCTGTTTTTTTTTTTTTTCAAATATTAGTTTTAATTTTCACGGACGTATGTGGCAAATCTTTAAGAAAAAAAATGGTGATGCACACAAAGGTATACAAAATGTCACAATACATATCGTGATATGTATCGTCACTTGTCTAAAATATCGCAATACGTATCATGAAAAAAATTCTGTATCGTCACACCCCTAGTTATTATGATTATATCTTATATTGTTATGTAAATCTAGTTACTGAGAAAAATATAGTGAAACAGAAAGGGAGAAGGATGCATAATTTCACACAAAATGAGTACAATAATGGATTTTCCATAAAAGATTGTAGGGGAAGGAGGTAGCCCATACAATTTTCACCAGAATAATATTTCTCTATGTAGTTTGTTACTAACCACTATTACTCAACAAGTTTATACCTCCCTACAATTTTTTATGAAATAGCGACATTGTGAGCATTTAGTAATATTTGTATTACATATTGCTCTACATTGTATATGTCTATTAGTAAATTTCCAGTTCTGCTTCCTGAACTTGTGATGGTTAAGATAACATTTGTCACTTTAAAATCTTAGAATGACAAAGGCCAATTTATAATAAATAGTGCATATATTCATACAGTTCATATTCAGGCAAGATCGCTTATTTATGCAAAAGCAACTCTTGACATATACAAACTTATTATACATGTAGTGGTTAGTTCAAAGCATCAAAATCAAAGTAAAATAAAAACATGATCAAAATGATAATGAAAATAAACTAGTGGTTCATCTGATGCTGTATTGCTTAAATGGTTATTTATGCATATTTGTGCTCAAGCAAGCTTGAAATTTTTTGAAGATTTTAATAAAACAGTGTCCTGTGAAGTCAATCAACCTGGATTTCCCATCTCACACAAAAAATGAAAATGTAAATCCAACAATAATGTATGTAACTTTTTGATTCAATTCATTTCTAGTATCTGAGAAAAGTATTCTATCATTTTCCCAGATGGGCCTTAATGTTAACACTAAATCCTGCAATGACACCCATCTTGGATTTCCGATTGATAAAAAGAAAATGCCACACATTTTGCAAAGGACCATCCAAGAAACATTCAAAGCCATGTTTGTTGCAAATGGTTTTTGACTTAAGAGTCACTTTGAAATATTTTTCAAAATAGATACTAATGTTCAACTTGGTCAGTGTTGGCACTTATCTTTGATTTTCAATGGCCTTAATGCAAAAAATAAAAATTTTGTAAAGCAATCCTATTTTATTCACGTAATGTTTGGATCCATCAAAAGTTTCTAATCATATGTTTTTTGTTATTTTCCTATGTTAAAAACATGCCTTGTGGTGGTGGCCATCTTAGAATTCCAATCGACAAAAGAAATTCCATCCAAGTTTGCTGTGAAATGGTTCATTGTTTTATTTTCCTATTAGAATAATTCTAAAATATTTCCACATGTTAAATTTGTCCTGTGACGACAACCATTTTAAGATTCCAGATCGACACAAAAAAATTTAAATTTTGTAGTGACCATCCAATATTTATTATGCACAGTTTCAATTTGATCAAATTAATAGCTTCTGAATTTGTTTCCTTCATTTTCATAAAAGCTAACTCAGGACTATGTTAAAGCTATGCATTGCGATGGTGGACATCATATATTCCCATCCCGATTGACACAAAATAGACATATATTGCAAAGGACAGTAAACTATGCACATTCCAGCAAAATTTGGTGTCAAATGAATCAGTGGTTTCAGATGAAAATAATTTTAAAACATTCTCCTACAGGATTTATGGTAAATTTAGCACTTGAATCAACATGAATTTCCAATGGACACAAAAAAAAATCTAATTTTGTAAGGGATCATTCAATGATTATTTATGTACTATTTGGATTCAATCAACGTTCTGGTTTCTGAGAAAAAACTTTTTTTTTTCATTTTCCCATATGGTCCTATGACGTTAAAAATATGCCTTGTGTTGGTGACCAACTTGGATTTTGTATCCAGAAAAAAGCATAAACTTTATAGAGGGTCTTATAAGAAGCATTTCTACTAAAGAACAATTCAATCCTACATGTGGTTTTGGAGAAGAAGATTTTGAAATTTAAGCCAATCAGAAAGCATAATTTACAGCCATGTTGAATTTCTGAATGAAACGAAAATTATGCAAAATTTTGAGGACTACCCGAGTAACATTTATATCAAGTTTGGCTCCAATTGGGCCTGTCATTTGTGAGAAATGTAAAAAGTTTATAGATGACTGATACTGCCGATGACAACTACAGATGCAAAGTGCTGGTAATTAATAACAAAGATCATGTCATAAAAAATGCAAAATTATTTTCATACATTTTTGCTCAGCAAATCAAAACTTTTACAACAGCGATATTAACAAACTATATGACATGGTTTTGTTGTATTATTATACAATTAATGACTTTTAATGAGGTGGATACAAGGATTTATTAACCCAAGAACATTATATTTACCGAGGCCAGATGGCCGAGGTAAATATATTATTCTTGGGTTAATAAATCCTGCTATCCATCGAATTGAAAGTCATTAATTGTTTTATTATATGACACATTTTATATGTTGATTTTACCCTTAAAATAAGCTGTTATCACAACGTTTTCTTTGGTTTCATATGTTGCAAGACGTTGGAATGTTATATTCACCGCACGTTATGTCATGTGAGGTGAATATAACGTTTTATCAAAGAAAGTTTCTAGGGACGCCAGCCAATCAGAAGAGACATTATTTGAAGTCATATAATAAAGGTGTTTATTGTCACAATCCTGTCCACTCAACCATACATGTCTCTTACAATATAGTATTTCATTCTATATTGAAACTTGTAAAATGTGTTAGTATCAGTAAACCCATCAGACAGTCAAATAACATAAAAATACATGTACAGTAATTAGTTACAATAATGTTACCACTTAACAAAACTTGTTTAAACTTTTGACAATGTTTATACTATAATAATCAATAATCAATCTGTGTTTTACAAAGTCCAAGTCCAAACTGGCTGATAGATAAATAGTACATCAGAATAAAAATTTACTGTACATCCAATAATCAAAATATAAAATCACTCAATTGTACTGAGTACTAATTTTATGGATTTACATATTAGTTCAGTCTATCAAATTAGACTTTCTTATAATTCAAGAAAAGTTGATATATATATATATAAATCATTATATACAAAGAAATATTCACTTTTGCCATTTTTTGTGGAAAACCAAATAAGAAAGCTTGATATAAATTTACCTATATATAAAGAAAATAAACTATTAGAAGCACTTCCATATTTATGAGTTACATTAAGGTGGTACCTAACACTACAGGGAGATAACTCTTTAAAATCAGTTGAACATTTTGCTCATATGATGTTTGTATGCAGATTTCAAGCATCTCGGTGATCAAAACCACAGAGAGAAAAGCTGCTATGTGGCTAGTGAATTTATAGCTCTGAATCTGTTGGTTGGAATTTGTTAAAATTTTGATATTTATTACAGTGGATATATTCAAACACACTGCCAAAAAAAAAATAAGAAAATTAAACCAGCAGATCAAATTTTACCTGAAGTGTATGGTACCACCTTAAACTGAATAATTAAAAGTCAAGTAACTAATCTAAATCCATGAAAATTGGTGCCCAGTGTACTGGTAGAAGCATTACTGTTGATATAATGTTGACTGAAGCTACTATTATAATTTTTGGAGTTGTGGGAATAACATTGCAAAGAAAACTATTATCTACTGTTCAAAATCAATTACTTTCTATTTAGCACCACCAACCAACGAAGCTAGAATGATTTTATAACACCCAGATGTATCACCCTGAAAAGAAGGGGGATAACTTCACTGTAACAAAAGTAGAACTGTCATTTTTAAAATGATCAAGTTATAGCCATCTTTTAACACAATGCCCTTGTGGCTACTCCAATCATCAATATCAATATATCTAGCATTCAATAGTTTACTACACAGAATAAATTAAATGAGTACCTCTTCAATGAGAACTAGAGGCTCACATGAGCCTGTATCTCTCACTTCAATAAAGAACTAGAGGCTCACATGAGCCTGTATCTCTCACCTGTTCATTCATACAATTTATGTTCAATCAAGTCTAGATTTTCAGAAGAAAAAAAAATTATTTCATATATGATGGATGCTATGTTAATCTTTAATCCATTAAGATAGGACTTTTGGTCCTCTCTCTGACATGATAAATAGGACTGGTCCTCTCACTGACATGATAAATAGGACTTTTGGTCCTCTCTCTGACATGATAAATAGGACTTTTGGTCCTTTCTCTGACATGATAAATCTATAATAAATCTGTTGCACAATAATCCAGACAGGAATTTTCAAAAGAAATAAACAGCTGCGCCAAGAGCGCATGATACGCCCATCGTCAACATTCATACAATATTTGTAAAGACTTTCTCTCCCATAACTCTTGAATGAAAAATCGAAATTTCACCAAAAGGTATACAGACCGCAAGACTATCATTTCCAATAACTGTGCGAAGTTTGAAGTGAATTGGCCAAGGGGCTCTCAATTTACAGCGCGACATACGAAAAATCGCCTTAAAATCACCTACAATTTGATGAATAAAGTCCCATAACTCTGGAATGAAAAATTGAAATTTCACCAAAAAGTATACAGACCATAAGATTATCAATTCCAATAACTATGCGAAGTTTGAAGTGAATTGGCCAAGGGGTTCTCAATTCACAGCACGATATACGAAAAATCGCCTACAATTTGATGAATAAAGTCCCATAACTCTGGAATGAAAAATTGAAATTTCACCAAAAAGTATACAGACCATAAGACTATCAATTCCAATAACTATGCGAAGTTTGAAGTGAATTGGAAAAGTGGTTCTCAATTTACAGCGCGACATACGAAAAATTGCCTTAAAATCACATACAATTTGATGAATAAAGTCCCATAACTCTGGAATGAAAATTCGAAATTTCACCATAAAGTATACAGACCGTAAGACCATCAATTCCAATAACTCTGTGAAATTTGAAGTGAATTGGCCAAGGGGTTCTTAAGTTAGAGCGCGACATGTGAAACGGATGGACGGACAGACGGATGGACAGTCAGACATTGGTATACCATAATACGTCCCGTCTTAAAGACGGGCGTATAAAAACTACAAATACAAATCCAACTTAAATTAAAACAGATAAGACCAGTAAACTTTGTTCGGAACAGTAAATTAAAATTTCCATTTCGAGGACTGGACACCTTGTTGATGGGTCTCTTGTTTCTTTCGTGTGCTTTCAATCAATCAAACAAAATAATTTTTATAGACCTATCGAATGAACATTTTTACCAAGTTTCAGGGGTTTCAGAGAAGAAGATTAAAATGTAAAATTTTACAGATGATGATGACGATGAATGCCAAGTGATGGCAATTCCTCTCATGACCATTTGGGTCAGGTGAGCTAAAAACTTGATGAAAATAAAATTAATCTCGAGTTTCCTGAAGAAGTTAACAGCAGACAAGAGTAACATTGGAAACGTTTTTCCAGGATCATAAATAAATACAGGGCTATGCCTTATGAAGCATGATACAACTGCATGTTGACAAGGGTCAGTTGAAATTTTATATATAAAAAGCAAGTGTGGACACAGCATTTTGCATGATGCAGTAATTTGCTGAATTCAGTGTAATTTGAACATTAGTCTTATTTTACTTTTTCAAACACCTGTTTCCATTAGCCTCATTCAATCTTAGAAATCATAAACACTAGCAAAAAGAAATCTACTTGGAAAACATTGGCAGGGAATGTTGTAAGGAATATATTTGAAAATAATAAAACAAGATGAACTGTGAGCTAATGCTCACTTATGATACCCCCGCTGTTCGGCAAACAGGAAGTAGGAATCTGATGAGTCAAAAAACGCTTCCCATGATATGGGGTATCTATATGAAGCTTGTGACGAAATATCAGATTTCTGCCATTAATAGTTGCTGAGAAAAATGTGGCGAAAAATGTGCATATATGTTCAATGTGTATAAAAACCAACTAAGTCGGCAAACAGGAAGTAGGAATCTGACGGGTTCAAAAACGCTTCCAACAATATGGCATACCAATATGAAGCTTGTGACCAAATATAAGATTTCTGCCATCAATAGTTGCTGAGAAAAATGTGATGAAAAATGAGCATATATGTTCAATGTGTATAAAAATCAACAAAGTCGGCAAACAGGAAGTAGGAATCTGATGGGTCCAAAAAATGCTTCCCACAATATGGGGTACCTATATGAAGCTTGTGACCAAATATCAGATTTCTGCCATCAATAGTTGCTGAGAAAAATGTGATGAAAAATGTGCATATATGTTCAATGTGTATAAAAACCAACTAAGTCGGCAAACAGGAAGTAGGAATCTGACGGGTCCAAAAACACTTCCCACAATATGGCATACCTATATGAAGCTTGTGACCAAATATCAGATTTCTGCCATCAATAGTTACTAAGAAAAATGTGGCGAAAAATATCTTGGGACGTACAGACGGAAGGAAGGACAGAGGTAAAACAGTATACCCCCCTCCCCCTTCCGGGGAGCGGGGGTATAACAATCAATTCAAAGAAAAAAATGCATCAAACGTCAAAATTAGATGAAAAATATAAATTAGATGACATATAAAAATTCTCTATACCTTCCAAATATGCAAAATTTTTGAAAATGAGCCCTATTAAGACCCCCTTTAAAAAAAATAAAATTACAATATATTTTTTTTGGTCAATAAATAACCGATAAAGATAATTATTAAAAACAAAAAATGACATTAAAATTGGATGAAACATGGAAAAGTTAAATTTTGGAATTCGGTTGAGTTTATATCTGAAACCGTAAATCCATCAACATACTACAAGCCCTCAGCTCAATAAATTAAAAGAGAAAAAAAAGCACATCAAAATTGGTTGAAAATTTAAAAATTTGATTTACCTTCTAAATATATAAAATTATTTTTAGATTTTAACAGCACATAGTATAAGGGGAGCTAGTTCTAGGATTTATATATTGATATAGTTTTACACAATGCAGGATGTAGAAAGGAATCAGTTCACCATAAAATGGCAATTTCAAATGACAGTTACTTTATCAATGCAATTTTATATGTTTTAAAACCGTAACTTTTGACATTAAACTGACAATAACGTTATGATTTTCTTGAGAAATAATAGTCAGCTGATAGGTAGATCAGAAAAATTGTAAAGATTTTAGGTAGTTTTATATTAAAGTGTACTACTAGTCTAGAAATAGGTTTTATACAACTTTGTAGATGATAAAACTGGACTCTTTCTACATACTCATGGTATTCTTGTTAGATTGGACTTATAAAATCTACCAGCATAGCACATCCTTAGGACTTACCCACCCTGATGCTGAGGATAGTTCCACTTTCCTCATGTTTCCTCTAAAATCTGATTGTGTCTCTCATGTTGTTCTAGTAGATTATGACTAACAAAATTACAATCAAACTTCAACTTACTGGTAAGTATTGTGTAATATGTTCATTATGTTTTGATTTGAGAAATGCCAGATAATAAATGTCCCATTCAGTTCTCAATCATTGTATCTATTTATAATAGTATACAGAACATACAACTTACCCTAATAAACTGATCTAAAGGTTTTCCATAAAGTCTCTGAAATTCTTGTTTGATTTGCACCATATCAACTTCAGCACGAGTTACTATAATTCTGATTAGTGTTCTGTCATCTGTCCCCATACCCTGAAATTAATAGAAATGATATTATGAACTGCAGCCAATCAAGCAACAAAGTAAAAAAAAAAAACGTCTGCAAATCTGTCTCCATCAATTAATATAGAATATATAGTACAAAATGTATGTTAGAAAAATATAAATTATTAGCACGAGCTATAGAAACAGGAAGTTAAGCAAATTTTTCCCGCCTGGTTACATACCGTTAGTTCTTTGGTAAAATAAAAAGAGGTTGTTGTTGTTGCCTACACTATTGTCGGACCTCCACTGAAACAAATTAAGGGTTATCTGGGTAGACAACAGGGCTGTCAATGAATACACCAAGAATTGTCTTCAGTCATGATCGTATGGCAGTTGGATTTATAACTACATGTGCAATTAGTACCTATCACCACTAAAGTTGTGAGTTTGAATCCCATGGTGAGGTGTACTCGATACAACATTATGTGATAAAGTTTGTCAGTTACTTGCGACAGGTCGGTGATTTTCTCTGGCTACTCCTGTTTTCTCCACCAATGAAACTGACCGCCATGATATAACTGAAATATTGTTAAAGTGGCATTAAGCACCAAAAAAAAAAAAAAAACAAGCAAAAACATATACAGCAAAGTATAATAATAAAGTTTGTTAATGGTCAATGATCTTCAGAGGGGCAATCATGCTTACTCTCAAAATAAAACTGACTGTCACAATATAATTGAAATATTCTTGAAAGTGGTGTTAAACACTTATAAATCTTATATTCTGAATAAGTGGTAGACTGGTTGCTGTTGTTGGTTATTGAGATCAATCGTCACCCATTACTGTCATCTTTAAACACCAGAGGCTCCCAGGAGCCTGTAATCGCTCACCTGGATCAAAGCTGCTTTCAATAACAAAGCAACTGCACTGTGGTGGCCATCTTGGTGGGAGAGTGCGACTGTCGGACACAATTTTGGAAGAGGACGATCCGGTGACTATTCCATCAAAGTTTGGTTCTAATTGAGCAAATGGTTTCAGACAAGAAGATTTTTATGGGAATTTCCCATAGGGTCCTATGTTAAATTAAGGTCGGCTGTGGCGGCCATCTTGGTCGGAGGTCTGAAATTCCGGACACATTTTGAAAGGGGACCACCCAAGGACCATTTCAGCAGAGTTTGGTTGAGATTGGCTCAGTAGTTTCAGAGAAGATTTTTTTTTAATTTCATCCCTCCTTTTTTCTATTTTTAGCTTGGTGGCCATCTTGGTTGGAAGTCGTGATCACCGGACACAATTTTGGAAGGGGGCCATCCAAGAACCATTCCACCAAAGTTTGGTTGCAATTGATCCAGTGGTTTCTGAGATTTTTATGTGAATTTCCCATAGGGTCCTATGTTAAGATAAGTTCAGCTGTGGGGGCCATCTTGGTCGAGGGCCGAACTGCCGGACACATTTTTGGAAGAGAACCATCCAATGACTATTTCATCAAAATTTAGTTCTTATTGAGCAAATGGTTTCAGACAAGAAGATTTTTATGGGAATTTCCTATAGGGTCCTATGTTAAATTAAGTTCGGCTGTGGTGGCCATTTTGGTTGGAGGTCTGAAATGCCGGACACAAATTTGGAAGGGGACTACCCAAGGATCATTTCAGCAAAGTTTGGTTGAGATTGGCTCAGTAGTTTCAGAGGAGAAGATTTTTTTTTNAATTTCATCCCCCCTTTTTTCTATTTTTAGCTTGGTGGCCATCTTGATTGGAAGTCGGGATCACTGGACATAATTTTGGAAGGGCGCCACCCAAGAACCATTCCACTAAAGTTTGGTTGCAATTGGCCCAGTGGTTTCTGAGGAGAAGATTAAAATGTGAAATGTTGACGGACGGACGGATTACGAACGAAAAGTGATGGCAATAGCTCACATGGCCTAAAGGCCAGATGAGCTAATAATATGAGTGATTAATTTAATACCTTCATTGAATGATATAATTTCTTTGCAAAATAAGCTGGTCTGTTCTTTACGCATCGTACTGAAAAACAAAGCATAGAAAATCAACAGTAATTAATGAGGGCCTCACAAAGACTCCAATGGTGTACATGATCTTTCAGCTTTACTTGTAAGATATATATACATTGCATATATATACAATACTTGTGCACTGTCGAAGCATACAGGTAATATGTGTATGAGGCTTAGAAACGGAGGAAAAAAGGCGAGGCTTTGCCGAGCCTTTTCCAACGTTTCGCGCCGAATACACATATTTACCTATATGCTTCGACAGTGCACATGTATTGTATTTATCCTGCAATTTTAAATAATAAATAAACGTTTACTGGACGATGATAAAAGTATTTGAAATAATTTTGTGTATGTACTTGAAAACAATATCCCCCAATGTGCCCCGATGAGTTTGCCAAATATAAAATTTTATTGTATTTATAACTGACCAATATCAAAAAAAATATTGGGCAGGCTATATTGGTCGGTAAATGCTGTCATTGCAGGATAAATAACTGCAGCAGGTGCTTTCATCCAATCTGATCCATTCTTTCTTACTGCATTCCATCTGGCATTTTGAAATTTATTTTAAGCAATTTAGACCTGTTGCACATAAAAAGTAGATAGAACAAAAAATAGGCTTTCTAACTATAAATCGCATGAACCCATTGAGTCTGATAAGTTGATTTACTAGTCACAGTGTGGGAGATAGAAAAACACTCCTTTAGGGGTTATGTCAACATGAATGTATTATAAATTGACCAATCAGCGACTCTTCCAAGATATCCAGTAGACAAGACAAGCCTATGTGTTTTGGAACGTACCCTATAGACACTGAATGGTTAAAAACAAAATATCTTTGCACATATTTATAGTCGATTGAAATTATCAAAACATGCAATCAGTGGCCTCTGATATGCCAAGAAAAAAGTATATAAGAAGCAATATTTGTGTAATATGTGGCCTTTCCTTCATACAAACAGTAATAATGTCAAAAATTCAGTGTAAAAAATTGTTGAAACAAAAATTACGACTTACACATTTTTACACATGGATCTAATTAATGACGGGGTATGTATAAAGTGTTACAGACAAGTCAAGTGTTTTATATTTAGAACAGTTCATGCTCCTGGCAGATCTAATTAATGACGGAGTATGTATAAAGTGTTACAGACAAGTCAAGTGTTTTATATTTAGAACACCAAAGGGAATAACTTATACCTATTATGCCAAATTTAAAATGCACAAATGGCTAAAAATAACACAAACCTATTGCTAACATTCCTATTTCAAGATTTCCTGACATTTCACTTTTAAGAGAAGATTCTATATCTTTTCCTGCCATCTTTTGATAGGCATCAAATACAGCACGAAGTTGTTCGTAACTCTGCGAAGCCATTATCGAGTTAAATGTAGACTCATCTGTTCCTAGTTTTTTCTCTCCAGCTTGTAATAATCTCTACAAAAATTACAAGAATACTTTATACCAAATTAAACAAAACACTAACAATGCATTTTATGGAAAACTATGGAAACTAGAGACTAACATGAGTCTGCATTACTTACGTGGTTCGTGCACTGTTTAGGTTCAAGCCAATTTGTAGTTTTCGAGAAAAAAAACATTTCTAATTTGTAGGACCAGACATACAGGTTTAAGGTTAAGGTTATGGTGTTTAATGCCACTTTCAACAATATTTCAGTTATACCATGGTGGTCAGTTTATTGGTGGAGGAAATTTTAGAGTACCCAGAGAAAATCACCGTCCTGTCTCAAGTCACAGACAAACTTTATCACATAATGTTGCATCAAGTACACCTCGCCTGAGCAGGATTCGAACTCAAAACATTAGTGGTGATAGGTACTGATTGCATAGGTAGTTGTAAATCCATCTATCATATGATCACGACCATTATTGTCCTTACCTACCTGACATACACTATTTGCACACACAAAAAAACAAGAGGGGCCTGTAATTGCTCACCTGATTTTCAATTTGATTTTTCAAGTTTATAGACAATGGGGGTGTCGCATACAAGTTTCTGAGCAGAAGAATTTAATGTGATTAACAAAATATGCATAATCTGTATAAAACAGCTGAAAGAACAAATTTCACAGAAACACCTTGAAGATATGTTAAATTCTCATTGCCATGTAGCTGCACTTAAAAGAGAAGCTCATTTTGATCTAATAATAAAGCAGCAATAGACAATTACAGAAATTTCTATTTTTAGTAATGGATGCCATCTTGAATGGAGGATGCAGATGCCAGACACAAAAATGACCATCCCTGTCCAATTAGGTTCTGTGGTTTCAGACGAGGAGATTTTAATGTAATATATTTTAACATAATATGCCTAATTTGCATTATCGATCTTAATCTTCTTATATAAAAATTTCACAGAAAACCTGGAATACAAGTTAAACTACTCATTGTCCGATATAGCTGCAGTTAAAAATTTTAGTCCATTTTGTCTCAATAAAGTAGCAATAGACATATAGAATCTAACACCGGCAAAAGTGCAAGACAGGAAAATCTTACCCGAGGGTGTCGGAGATTTCCCTGTCTTGCACTTTTTGCCAGTGTTTGATTTTATTTCTCACTTTTATCAGCTGTTACCTAATTGTTTTGTTTACAATCCCGATCGAGCGTTTTCCCGCAAATTTTGTTTCCATTGCTGAAGTAAATATTTAGTTTATTCATATATGCATCCGTGTCTTGGCAGTATTTCATAATAAAATACAATGTATTTAATAAATATATGATAAATGTAACTCAACACTACAACAGTGTCGATATAAATACCTGTGGCTGTGAAAAAATATTTGAATTTGGTCAAAGGGAGGTAACGTTAGTTACTTACAAGGGAGAGCACTCTATTATTTACTCAAAGTAAACAAATTGACTGGTAGAGAGTCATGCACCGTGAAACATGAAAGGTGCACGATAGTTAAATTATTAGCTAGCAGAATAGTATACATACATTAATTTAAAAATACTTATGTAATAGAATCGTGGTTTTATTGGTGAAGCATGGAGAACTGGGGGCAGTTGACATAAACTGTACAGCATGTATTTGCCGGTAAAACGCACGTGATTTTTTTGTCTTGCACTAGTGCAAGATAAGACAATCTCACATCACTAAAAATAGGAACTGGTCTGTTTCAAAAGTGAGAAAAAGAAATCTCTATCTTTAGTAACAAAAACCATCCTGAATGGAGGGTGAGGCTATCAGGCACAATTTTGAAAGGGGATCACTCGTCATACATGGACCAATCCAGACAAGAATGATTTAATTTGGTTTAATGGTTTCAGAGAATAAAAATTTAAAAAAAAAGTTTACAAGGTACAATGAATGGACGGATGGATGCCAATTGTTGGCCAGATGAGCTAAAACTCAAATCATTTGGACCCTCAAAAGAAAAAAATCTTCAAAGTTGATGTCAATCAGTAAAGATGTTTCCCGTAACAGACATGTGTCTTTTGCAAATCATGATAAAATGGATAACATTTGTAGAGATCTTCACATTCTTTTTAAAAGAAACACATGTAGGTTAAGACTGTTTTATTTCGTTTTGTTTTATACAAGTCGCACCCCCTTATAACAGTATTTGATATGGTGTTGCATCCATGGATATGTACTCTGCATAAGATGAACAACCCTTGGGAAAAAGTGTTTCTGCAGATCTAATGGACTTGTTCTATGCTTGTTTTTGTGACAGTAAGATTAACAGAAATATATTTATTAACTAACTTATTTGTGAATTTTGAATATGTGGCTTGAGATAGTTGATTCATTAAGCTTGCACATATTTGGAAATCGCCATCACCAATTATCAAATGTTAAGTATTTACACTTCGATATAAAAGTACTAGAATCTATGTCGCAACAAATTAACAGTTAGCAACATATTCACAAAAAGACGATCATAAAAATAATTTTGCTATGATGTCAACATAATATTTGACAGTACATGTAAATCACAATTTTACACTGTTGACCAACAATAATCGTCAATCTGACATGTTGTATCTCGTCCTAATCTCCAGTGTTAGTTGCATGGTAGTTTTCATAGCACTCGAAATCTTTCCGAAAATATCCAGTTATTAATTCCACTTTCACTTAACATACTAGAACTTTATGATATTAGTTAAGACATATGTTTTTGCTGATTTTAGTCACATGACCATCAGTTTATCAACAGAAATTTGTGTTGACTCACAAAACTGATATATTTTCACTTCTGTAGACAACTGGTTGCCTTTTGCATCAAACATTGTTATGTTTTACATGCTTATTTGTTTTACATACATGTTACATGCAATATCAGCATTAACACACCTACAAAATGATCAAAATGTGAAAAGTATATGGACAGACAGACAAAGGACGTAAAGTGATGGCGAAAGCTCACATGACCCTTTGTTGGTTGTGATTATTAAACTAAAGTGCCTGCCCCTGACACAATTCATCCGTAGTTTATTTCTACATTTTTGTAATAAGCTACACATGACCAACTCTGCAGGCAAAAGATGCAACTTTCTTTAAGCCTTTTGCAATTAATGAAACTCCAACTACTAAATACTACCAGTACATTGATTAATCTGCATAAGTTTTACAAAACAATTGTCAGATAGCTTAAGAGAGATTATAGTCATTGAGAAGATTTTGATTCTTGATACAATTTACTTAGAACATCATGTAAGGCAAAAGGTTGATATAGCCATTGCAATCAACGACAAAAAACTTATTTCATAGGAATTATAAGACAAAATATCCAATGATAGGACTTTTATAAGAACCTATATATTGCTATATGAAAAATAGGAATTCTAGGAGGTTTGGGAACAATGTCATCCTAAATTTTGAAAATACACAAAACCATAACCTTTTAAGAAGACCTTATAGGATAATTCCAGCAAAGTTTCTTTTCAACTGGTTCATTGGTTTGAGAGACTTAAAAATAAACTAGGCTCAAAAGGCTGAGCCTGTGTCGTTCACCTATCATTCTGCTTTGAGGAAACTTAATACATAACCTTCCATAGGTGCCTCCCACCAAGTTTCGGTTCATTTGGCTAAGCAGTTTCAGAGAAGAAGATTTTTAGAAATCGACCAATCTGAAACAAGAATTGCCTGTGGCCGCCATGTTTGTTAATGGATTGAGACCAAATGAACAATCTTTATAGAGAACCTTCCAAGAATGTTTCCTATCAAGTTTCAATTCATTTGGCCAAGCGGTTTCAGAAACAAGAATTGCCTATGGCGGCCATGTTTGTTAATGGATTGGGACAAAATGAGCAATCTTTATAGTGGACCTTCCATAGATATCTCCTACCAAATTTCACTTCACTTGGCTGAGGGGTTTCAGAGGAGATTAAAATGTGAAAAGTTAACGGAAGACAGATGACGGACGAAGGATGCCAAGTGATGGCAAAACCTCACATTGCCTTTGGCATGGTGAGCTAAAAAATGTAAACCTTATAAGGGAGCAGCTAATGAATATTCATGTACAGTGAATTTTTAGCTTCTCAGAAGAAACTTTTTATGCATTATCCAATAGTGTATTATGTCAACTAATGCATGCAAAGGATAATGGATACAAAGTGATGACATGACACTTCAAGCCAGGTGAACAAATGTAAACAAACCCTTGAGTACTATATGACAACTAACCTGTGCATCTTGTTGGGCTTTAGTTGGATCTACAGCTTGGTTCTCCATTCTTCCTGCCTTTAAAGTAGTATTAATAAATATTTACTACAGATTTCACTATAGTTTCTTCCTTAAAATTCAAACGAAGTAGAGTGAAGCCAGGGAACCTTCTCCAATCAATAAAGAAATAATTAGTTTAATAACAAACACCACCATGCAAAATTGCACGACAGGTGCCACTAGTAAAGCAGGAACTGCTTGACTCCAGCAGCACCTGAGTTCCACCCACTGTTTTTAGTGGGGTTCCTGTTGCTCTATCTTTAGTTTTTTGAGTAGTGTTTTGTAGATTGAGGTTTGTCCTTTTTCTTTCGGCCATTGTGTTGTCTGTCCTTCTTTGACTTATAGATTCTGATTACCCTTCTGGTATCTTTAAACTTTTCTTATTTTCTTTAATTACAACAACTGTTTTCATACAAGTTAAAAAAATCATTGCTTGCTGACTATTCCAGACAAATTAAAACAAAGATCTTTGTATTTCAACAGTCGATCAGACATTATGTAAGTAACCCCCTAAATGAAATGATTTCCTTATAAGCATTTCCTCATAGTAAATTTATGTTGTATATGAAAACACAAAACAATACCTACACATGCCATGGAGACCATAAGTCGCTTAAAATGTCCAGATGTATCACTGATAATATCATCCTCTAACTTTCTACCATATACTGAAATTACATTAATACATTCATTTAAAAACATGTGCACGTAATTTCAATGAAACAAGATCAAACAGGTATGGGACGTCAAAATTGTATCATACACAAAATGTTGTCACTTGCAAACTTTAACCTTGATTATTCTCATATATTAAATCTAAATCTTTTTATATAATTATTTCTTTTAAACTTACAACTTTTTATAATTTGAAGAATTATTCAAATATTTTAACTTTGAGATCTGCATTCCAACAGGTATTATCTCACCTGTAGTTATCATTAATTATTATATAAACACCCATCGTAATATGTTTGTTTGCATTCCTTGAATATAATATTTCAAAATGTTGGCATAGGTTGCACATGTTGGCATAGGTTGCAGATACCAGGGAAAATTGGAAGTGTCCGAATACCACAATCTGTGAAATTAATTTTTGGAATTAATTTGGAAAGGCACCACCTAATTTATTCATTTACAATTATATAAAATGATATTTTGTTTTCCTACAAACAAATTAAAACAAAACAACAAAAATAATATAATATGCATCAAAAGATAATCAGCCATGAATGTCTCAACATTGTCTTTTTTTTTTTTATTAATTTACTCTGTTTGGAGGATATGTAACAGGTGAAATTTTTTCTACATGTATTTTAGCATAATATTTGAATTCAGACCTCAGTGTAAACATGGGATTTCTCCCTTACATCTACATATATATATATATATATATATGTAAACGTCTGAAAAAGTAGCCAACGTATGAACCTACGGGATGTCGGATAGGAAACAAGTAACGATTCTGAGGAAACAAACAAAAATGCTAAATAAATGTCTAAAATGTAGCACAACAACATCAAAAAAGATGCTAAAATATAACAAAAATAACTACAAGTCTACAAAAAGACTATAATTATTATCAAATTGACGGATATTTCAGATGCTGATGAAGCTTGTCGGTCAAGCGAAATATCCGTCAATTTGATAATAATTATAGTCTTTTTGTAGACTTATAGTTATTTTTGTTATATCTTAACATCTTTTTTGATGTTGTTGTGCTACATTTTAGACGTTTATATATATATATATAGGATTATGGTTTATGGTGTTTAACGCCACTTTCAACAATATTTCAGTTATATCGTGGTGGTCAGTTTTTATTGGTGGAGGAAATCAGAGTGCCCGGAGAAAACCACGAACCTGTCGCAAGTCACTGACAAACTTTATCACATAATGTTGTATCGAATACACCTCGCCATGAACAGGGTTCAAACTCTCAACTTTAGTGGTGATAGGCACTGATTGCACAGGTAGTTGTAAATCCACCTACAATACGATCATGACCATGGCGGCCCATCTATACAAATATATATATATATATATAATTTTAAAATCAACATATGATTTACAAAGTAGTTCTCCAATATTCCAAAAGTTATCTCCCTTGCATTCAATGCCAGAGTAATACCACATATCATTAAAAAGTGTTTTTCAGATCAAATTGCAGTTTATAATGGTGATGGTTCAGATGCTAGAATTTTGGGAAATACCCCTACCACTAGTTCAATTGCCTCTCTAAGTTCTAAGACAAAAGATAAACCAGATAACAAGAGATCCAAAGATGTGCCAAGAAAATCAAGAAATCTATCAGAAGTAATGCCTGATAACATTGCTAGGATTATTGTCACAGTTGACAGTCACTGATTAAAACTTCTCATTCTTCTAATATCAACAAAAATCACTTTAAATTTAAAACAAGTATTTAAGTTTTATCCAACTAGAACTAAACATCAGGGTTATTTCCCCAAAATGCCCAGAAAAACCTGTGTAATCTTTGTAACTAATCATGGACATTCTTTATCTTGACCATAAACATTTTGAACTATCGACTAACATCGTTTATATGTTGCATTTATTTCTTGTATCTGTTTATTTGTTCTTGAACACAAAATTTCTATCATTGCATCTTCATCTGTTCCAATTCCCTGTAAATATATTAATTCTATGTTTCAATTGCACAGTAAAAATTTGTGGAAGTATGATTTGTAATGATTGATTTTAAAATAAGATTAAAATAAACTATAACAGACTACAGCAATAATAATGTACTGCTTTGAAGAATTGAATGCAATTTGTTTTGACTGAACCTGAATCTATCAGTTGGTTATTCGTGCTTTGTATTCCATCAAGTCTAATTTTTGGGAAAAATATTTAATCTATTTTTTCACATTGGGTCCTTTCAAACTTTAACTCTTTAAATTCAGACTTAAAGTTAAACAAGATTACCATTGTGTCAGGTGATTTCTAATGTTTTCTTTATTACCCTTGTGTCAGGTGATTCCTAATGTTTTCTTTATTACCATTGCATCAAGTTATTTCTAATGTTTTCTTTATTACCATTGTGTCAGGTTATTTCTAATGTTTTCTTTATTACC
>MJUT01059646.1:129654-143391 GCA_002080005.1 Gigantidas platifrons
CCATTGTGTCAGGTTATTTCTAATGTTTTCTTTATTACCATTGTGTCAGGTTATTTATAATGTTTTCTTTATTACCCATGCATCAGGTTATTCCTAATGTTTTCTTTATTACCCTTATGTCATTATTTCTAATGTTTTCTTTATTACCATTGTGTCATGTTATTTCTAATGTTTTCTTTATTACCATTGTGTCAGGTTATTTCTAATGTTTTCTTTATTACCCTTGTGTCATGTTATTTCTAATATTTTCTTTATTACCCTTGTGTCAGGTTATTTCTAATATTTTCTTTATTGCCATTGTGTCAGGTTATTTCTAATGTTTTCTTTATTACCATTGTGTCAGGTTATTCCTAATGTTTTCTAAGTTATTACCCTTTTGTCAGGTTATTTCTAAGGTTTCCTTTATTGCCATGCCATTGTGTCAGGTTATTTCTAATGTTTCCTTTATTACCATTGTGTCAGGTTATTTCTAATGTTTTCTTTATTGCCATTGTGTCAGGTTATTTCTAATGTTTTCTTAATTACCATTGTGCCAGGTTATTCCTAATGTTTTCTTTATTACCCTTATGTCAGGTTATTTCTAATGTTTTCTTTATTATCATTGTGTCAGGTTATTCCTAATATTTTCTTTATTACCCTTGTCGTCAGGTTATTCCTAATGTTTTCTTTATTACCTTTGTGTCAGATTATTTCTAATGTTTTCTTTATTACCATTGTGTCAGGTTATTTCTAATGTTTTCTTTATTACCATTGTGCCAGGTTATTTCTAATGTTTTCTTTATTACCATTGCATCAAGTTATTTCTAATGTTTTCTTTATTACCCTTGTGTCAGGTTATTTCTAATGTTTCCTTTATTGCCATTGTGTCATGTTATTTCTAATGTTTTCTTTATTACCATTGTGCCAGGTTATTTCTAATGTTTTCTTTATTACCATTGCATCAGGTTATTTCTAATGTTTTCTTTATTACCATTGTGCCAGGTTATTTCTAATGTTTTCTTTATTACCATTGCATCAAGTTATTTCTAATGTTTTCTTTTTTTCACTGGTTACCTTTGTCCAGTGATTAACTTATATTGTTGACTTACATTAATATTCCTTCTTATTGTCTGGTAATAGAAACTGTTAACATATATACATTAATAGGACAACATTTAATACCTTCATGGCACGTTTCAGTTCATAAGCATCAAATTCATCCCATGGCATCATTAAAGCTATTACACAGTCCTCAAATTTACCTCCCAATTCACTCTTTAATTCTTTTATCAGATCCTACAAAATAGACATTATAAGCATAAGTATAAGCAAGGTGGCCATCAAATTTATATGTAACAAATTTATCTCTATTCTTTTATCAAATCTTAGAAAAACATGGTTTTAAACAGTCCTACAATTTATCTATATAGAATATCGTCAGTTTGTAGATCGAGATAGACATTATCACTAGAATCGCATCAAGTCTGATACACTTCATCAGGTATGCTCAATATCGAAATATTGGAAAGCCAAATAAAATAATTTGCAAATGTTTGGGAGCAATAAAACCAAAGGGTCTAAAACAGGACAGCCAAAGTTGGCTATAGTCACCTATACCTGAGGGAGGGGAACCTTAGCTTTGATAATAATTACATTATTGAGGAATTGTAAATTTAAATAAAATAGCCTACATATATGTTTGACTTCCAGACCTAAAATATTTTATATACTGTATTAAGATTAGTAAGTTCTGGAAGAACTACTCAGTTTAATATTGGCTGAGATTTGTCAACACATTACCTTGCCAAAGCAGGTCTTAAACATAGTTCTGATTTGTTGTCTTTGCTCACTGGAGCGAAATGCTAAAACATCTATAATAGCTTTCTCATCAGTTCCTGGGAAATAAAAATTACATACAGTTACTGCAATATAATAGCTTTCTAGTTTCTGACATTTTGCATAACAACCAATGCAAATATTTCTACATTTTGAACATTTTTTTTCTTCAGGAAACAGTTTACCATAGTCTTCCTTATGCTTTTGAGACCATTGTCTCTTCTAAATTTTTGCCAGATGTTCATTGAGCCAGACTTTTTTGACTTGAAGCCATTTTTCTTACATACAGGAAACAGGTGTCACGTTCGAAAGCAGATTTTGTCCGGTTTCTGAAGCAGGACGTTCTCGAACAGTACAGGATATCAAATAGTTTTTTGCACGCAGTCCGCTTCGGCATCCAGAAGTTCTCAAACATTACAAGATTTCAAATAGGAGTTTCTGGAGGCAAATCTTTAAAATGGATTTGTCAAAAGGCGAGTTTAATGAATTTTATTCAACAAACTACATGTATGTAGAAAATGACAATACAAAATATGACAAGCAGGGCTCTACAATACTTTTGTAAAATGCGAGTAAAAATTCTGAATTGATAGCCAGACGGCGATTTAAAATTTCCAGATAATTTTCGGTCCATCACCGATAATATTTTTTAATTTAAATTCCGACTTTGATTATCGGGTCTTTTAAACCGCACAATTGACTCAGATATTAAATCATGTACTTTTAACACTTTCAAGTGACCACGATGAACAAAAAACAAAACTACAAACAAATTTTTCGCTAAAAAATAAACTGGTTAAATCAACTGATCATGATCATGAAGCTGGCTTGTCTGATGCAATATCGACGGAAGCATAAGCCAAAATAGTGATGAAGGTTCGGGTTCTTAAGCTGAATAGTGTAAATTCCACTATGTCTGGAAGTTGGAGTTTTTGTGGCTCATTTATGATTCCAGTAACGTTATGTAATGTGATATTCGCAGAAAGACAGGCCCAGATATTGCTGGCAAAACCAAATTTGTTACCGGAAAGAACAAGTTAAACGTGAAAATTTTGTTTATCATAATAAAAGTCTGAAACATAATTTTTTTTTTAAATATGATAAGCCCATTTCTCAACTGAGCATCATCTTCTGTCTCATTCTCAGGATTATTAATTATGTACAAATAAATACATATTGGAGTTGCATAGTACGAATTGGTATCTTTATCAATCTGGCTAGTAATATACTTTTGTTGGGAGTAAAAAATGTTTCCTTACTAGCTAGTGGGAGCTGGCATGAATTGTAGAGCCATGACAAGATAGGCACATATCTACTAAACCCAAAAATATCAACATTTATGTAATCAACATTGGGTACAGTGGTACAGCTTGAGTTTAAAATCCCCCATTCATATGTTCCTTCAGCATGAAATCCATACTCATTCATATAATCGAAGTATGAAAACTATACCTATTAATTCATATATTATTCAGTTATTGGTAGTGATGGGAATAGGAAGGAATTTCATAATCAATCATCGGTTTCACATGAATAACTAATTATCGGTTATAATCAGAAAAAAAGGATGTTTTGTTGAAAACGAACTATTTTATGCAAATTTTACATTATACCTCTTATATATAATGTAATGTATGTTTTTTGTCATGTTTGTACTTTATTTTAAGGTTGTTTGACCAAATTAAACATGTTATAAGTCCGAGCAGCACCATGCCATAGCTGTAAATGCATATTTGCTTTTCTGTCAGAAATCTACAAATTTGACGATTTTTTTTTGTTTTCACTGTACTTATTATACTTTTAATGGACGTTAGAAATACAATTTCATTTGCAAATATAAAAAAAAACAACTATGTAACACAAATGATGAAATATGAAACTGTTATTTTCTGCTTAATTATGTCACAAGATTTCCAGAAAATCAAAGTGAGTAGAATTGTTCGATTAATCGGAAATCGATTTTTGGGCTCGAGTGCTTGGTTTAAGACACCAACCAACTGATTATCAATTATAATCGATCATCGGAACACCACTAGTTATTGGTGACACATTAACATATTAGACTAAAATCAAAAATAAACTCACATCGTATATATTAAATCTCCGCAATAAAGAAGCTGCATAGATTTGTAGAAATATTACCTATTGATATGCCGTAGTAGAAAATTTAAGACCCATCATATATTTTGAAAGCTGAAAAAGTTGACACATCAGCAGTCATTGTTATGGGGATTTTTTAATTGAACTAAGATAACAATCAAATGTCTTCACAGTTTAAGAGATGATCAATTTACAAAATGTAAAATTTTACGGACCATAACTCACAAATGGATATCTGTTGCTTAGAAACTATCCTTGTTGCCATAGTATCTGTATTTTGCTATGTGTATAATCATATAGTTATTTTATTCAACTATCATATTTAATGCAAAGCCTATTTGTTTCTAAAGATGTGCTTAAAAATAGTTGTCAAATATACCGACTTTACAGGACCGAAGGAGTTATCTCCCCTTAAGGAAAATTGTGACATGTTTATATAATCGCAACTGTAGAGCTCTTAAAAGCATGTTGACCCCAACTTTTATTATTTATAGCTGCAGAGAAATATTTTGTCCTTTTACATACTGTAATTGTTAGGAGGAATTGAAAAATATCTTCTTTTTTTTTTCGTGGTAAAAAACAGTCAGATTTTTAGTTAGAAAATCCGTAAAAAGGTATCATGGTAACCATATATTTTCAATAGATTTTTTTAAATGCATTAATATAAGGATTTTTCAGAAACAAATTAAAAAATTCTGTCACAAATTTGTTGTATACCCTCCCCCATTGGAATATTCATTTACAACATGAATGAGTATACTAAAAGCATAATCAATTTCACTGCAAGTCTACTCACCAAATCCTTTCATTGCTTTTCTAAGAATATTTGCATCACTTTCAGCATTGAAATTTCTGGATGGTTTCAGTGTACCTTCAGTCTGAAACATATACAAATAAATATTGACAATAGTACTGTTGTTTTTCTGATTGAAAAGTATTTTGCAACTCTAATAAAGATGAGATATAACAATTGTTATTTATAGCTTGTTGCTATTATTGGACAACTCTAATAAAGATGAGATATAGCAATTGTTATTTATAGCTTGTTGCTATTATTGGACANCGTATTTATTGTAAACCGACGTATTTTAACCGAAGGGTTGAACGTCATTTTTCATCAAAAATGACGCGAAGTCACGTGACTTTGTTTTTAGATGGAACTCTCCTGCGTCACTGGCTTCCCGACTGATAGCAATTGTTATTTATAGCTTGTTGCTATTATTGGACAACTCTAATAAAGATGTGATATAGCAATTGTTATCTATAGCTTGTTGCTATTATTGGACAACTCTAATAAAGATGAGATATAGCAATTGTTATTTATAGCTTGTTGCTATTATTGGACAACTCTAATAAAGATATGATATAGCAATTGTTATCTATAGCTTGTTGCTATTATTGGACAACTCTAATAAAGATGTGATATAGCAATTGTTATTTATAGCTTGTTGCTATTATTGGACCAATCAGTACCTTTGAGGATATATATCAACAAATCAAATATTACTGACAACCTGTCTCTGACATTCTGTCACGCAGCCTGAAATTACCTGTCGGACTGAAACAAAATCCACTGGACTGCAAATTAAGTTTCCGTTTTTACTGGGGTTGGCACCAGAATAATATTTAACAAGGGCAACTCAAAGCGTGGCGTATCCCCTCACCTAAAAATTTGACCGTGTGACTTTGACCTTTGACCTATGACCTTGAAAATCAAATTTAAAACTACATTGTAAACAGATGGTCAGTTCAAAGTCAATATTTGAGTTGTAACCAATCAAAAACTGCAACACATTGTCATTGGCAGATCAAAAAGAAAGGAGACATATTTTTTGTATAATTATCTTCAGAAATTGATATTTTATATCTGTCGTTTCCATTTTCAAATGGAATTTATACCTGCAAATTTTGTCAGTCCAATTTCATTATGGGACGTGAATGAAGCACTTTCCAAAGGGGAGTAACCAATAAAAACATAGATATCAAAATTAGTGCACACAAGACATTTCTGGAATAACCTTCATCAGGTTTGCTCAGAGTCAAAAGATTTGAAAGCCAAATAATTCAAAAATCTTTAGGAGAAATGAAACCCACTTAAGCAATTTGCTTACATGTTAATAACAGTTTACAAATGTGAAAACCTATTCAAAACTGGACATGCTGTTGCTCAATATTTCACTTAAAATTCATTTATGGACTGAGATAGAATATCTAAGATCAGAATGATTTATACCGGTCTGACATATTTCGATATGTCTGACAAAGTACAAAGAGCATACATTCCTTCAAAAAAATGTTAAGGCGAGGGGTGGTCAAATGTCTTGTGTTATCATTTAGAAAACTAACTAATTTAAAATAAATTACTAAGCATGATAAGACCGCTGCATGTAGTCAAGGGAAAGTTGAACAAGTGTTTTTAAATTTGACAAAGTGAAAAAATACAACACGGAAAACACATGTTAGACTTGACAGACACTTGTGATATGGTTTTTATCTTCTTCTTTATCCCTAAAAAAATACTTTTTTTTAACTGTTTACCTTAATATTTTTTTTATACAGTCACCAACTAAATTTAAAAGATAATTTCACATATTTGGAAGGTATACAGAATTTTTATTTTGCATCCAATCTTGAGGTTTGTCTTTTTTTATATATCTAATTTGTTGAAACTCTGCAGTTCTTAAATGTCAATGGATATCTTAGGATTCCGAGATAAACTCATCTGAAAGGGACCAGAAAATACCAAAATCCAAAATTTTAACTTTCTTCATTTACATCCAATTTTAATGTGTTTTTTTTTCATTAGAAAATGCTCGTCTTAACGAGTTTTTTTTATAATCACTCAATAAACGCAATGAGGCTTTCTAATTGTACAGTGCATGAAAGGGACCCAAATTTAGAAATTTTGAATATTTGAAAAGTACACACAATATTTATTTTTCATCTTTGACATTATTGAGTCAAGGGCTGTATGTAGTACATGTACATGAGTTATGGTTTTTCGAGTTGCAGTAAAACTGGTGCAGTAGAAAACCCTTGTCAACTTGATGCAGACATGTCATTCTTATGTCTGGTATAGCTCTGTATTATTTCTTTTTAATTAAAAGGGGGAATGTAAGAGAATACAAAGGAAATATAGATTATAATAACAAAGAAGATGAAACCCATTATTTTTTTTACATACATATATACTAAAACAGAAATATAACTTTATAATAATACAATTAAGAGCAGATCAAGAATTTTCCAAAAAGGGGGTTTTAATCACTTGAAATTAAATGCATAGTTTACCCATAAATTACAGTATAGGATAACATGCTATATATGCAGTAATTACCATGAAGTGATTAGCATCCTTAAACCAAAGGCAACACATATCTGTGCGAAACTAAGTTTAGCTTTACATGACGACATCCTGGGGAAAAAAGGCGGATCCGGAGAGGGAAAGGTAGTCCGTCTTATGTAAATGGCATATATTTTGCTTAAGTTTGGGTCCACCCTTTTGGATGATAGATATGTAGTGAGGTCCCATTCTATGGGTCCACCCTTTTGGGTGATAGATATGTAGTAAGGTCCCATTCTATTGCATTTCTGATAGACATTAATTCTTGTATAAACAATTTGGTCATGCATTAAATATAATTACATAATGGGAGACAACACTTATAAGGTTTTTAACAATGGAAACATATGCATGTAACAGGAATATAATCGAGTACACCCACTGTTGATTATCTAATGGATGACACATTAGCGACCCATAATATTGAAATGTTTCATTCTCGATGCTGGTAGAATATTACATATCATACTTCGAAGTGTAGTTCGTCAAAATTATATCCATAAAATAGACGATATATTTTAAGTTATACCAAACTGTTAAATAAGTGCTCCCTGAACTGGGCACAGATGCTATGGTATGAAATTGGGTGATCTTTAAAATAACCTTTTACATCAGTTCATGTGGGGTAGTACTAAAATTTGCACTGATTAATTGTACCAGTCAGTCTGTTTTTTTAATGTCTGTGAATAAATAACAGTTTGGCTGATTTTCATTCTTTGCAATGAAGGCAGTAGGTAATAGTATTGACAGACTCATCACTTAATGATGGCAGCAGGTAATAGTATTGACAAACTCATCACTTGTAGGTGCATTTTAGTGATGAAAATGAAGTCTCCTGTCATCAGTTTACACACAAAAAAGCTGATTAGAGACTAGCAAAGAATCCCATCTTCTATTTAGACATAGCGTAGTAATTTCTCCCTTTTCAAATTTTTTTTTTCTGAATTATTTTCAGTTTTTTCTTGGCATGTGCTAAAAGGTGGAGTGGAGTCATGGAGTGGAGTGGAGTCTTGATTGAACATATGAATAGGGGTGTATATCATCTGAAATGAATGAAAAATAGTACAAATAATTTTAAAATATACAATATACTATTTGTATTAATTTAGATAGAAATGCACTGTTCATATGTTTAAATCTAAAGGTTATTTATTGTAAATCAAATTCTTATTCTATTACATGTATTTAGTAAATATATTGTGTATTTTAAAACTTTTTTACTGTTGTTTATTGAGACGTGACCCTTGTCTGCATGATTTTTGGCCGGCGGGAGGGCAACCGGGCGGAGAAAAGCTTGTATAATCCGACAGTTTTTAACCTGCAACTTTGAAACTTTGCAGATGTTTTGTACACATTATGAAAATGTGCAAGTGCCATTTTGAAAGTGATCCGACAATTTTGTCACATTTTATTTTGTTTCTCTCACTAAAATAATTCTATCCTAGTCATTCTTTGATTAATTTGCTCAAAAGACATTTATATTAGTTGACTTTCCGGTCATTTTGCAGTGCGCATGCACGTGCCTGATAAATATAATATATTATTATGTACGGTTTTATTTCTACAGTGTTTTGTTTATGCAAAATTGATGTCCATATTTCGCATTTTTTCAATGTACACAATCGTCGTCAGTTTTTACAAAAGGTCAAACAAAGTTTACTAAGCAATATCGCTTGACGTCTGAGACTTCAGTATTTGAGAAACAAAGAACGGGACTCTGATTGGAAGACATATTGAGGTTTGGTTACTTCGTTTTTTTCACGAATTAGCGAATAATTAAATGAATGGGCATAGTTTTCATACTTCAAATGGGTATGATTTTCATGCTGAAGGAATATCTATTTTTCAAACCCCAGCAGCACCGGAGTTCACCTTAAGTAACAACATGGGACTGAGCTACTTCAGGTACAGCTAGGCACAATGGTACCCACTGGAGATTGAAATAACCCCTATTCATATGTTCAATCAAGACTCCACTCCAATTTGGAGTCTCCAAGACTCCACTCCACTCCACGACTCCACTCCACCTTTTAGCACATGCCTTTTTTTGTAGAATTTAAACATTTGAGTCTATCATATTTCTTGTCTTGTCAGCAGTTTTTTTTAAAGGTATGAATGATATTGAGAACAAATAACACAAATGAAAGACAGCGGAAAGTGTGTAATCAGACACCTGAGATTTCCGACATCTGACAAAAATGTATGGTCCCAAATATTTCTTTAACACTCTTTGTTAAAAAAAACCTTGTGTATTTCGAAACCTGTCACTTCTGATATTGGGCGCTGTTTTCCAGTCCCAGTGTTATTAATTACACTTAATTGTCTTATCTGACCCTCTGATCTTCTAATTAAAAAATAACCATTCTTCTACATGGTATAAACATTCTTTTACATTGTAGTACTAATTATATAAACCAATCTACATAATCAAACATATACAATTTCTTCTCTTATTAAATTTGTGAAATTTCTGTTCAATAAAAGCATAACCTGAGTATTCCGACATCCTATTCAACCCGACCCATTTCCCTGGTCCCTTTGTGTCGGATTAGATAAGTTCCACTGTATATCATTTTTTTTTAAACCACTTTTCATCAGAGTATAGTCAAACCTACTTTAGTGACCACTTCTACTAAGCAATAACTTGTATTATGTGACCCTAATTTTTATTTCCCTTCACAGTACATTTCATATCAATTAAACCTGTATTAAGCGACCACCTGTCTTATGTGACCATATTTCACTGTTCCCTTGGAAGGTCACATAAGACAGGTTTGACTGTCTATCTAAATGAATCACCTAATCATGTGACAGGTAAATAAAGTTGGTCATTTAAACTTGTGCACACAAGTATAACACATGCTATAAATAGCCTTAAAGATCTTTAATCGGTGATATTTGAACCTTATATTTTCTATCTAATGATTTACAATCAATCCTTTTTAAATTATTAAAATCTACATTGACATACAATCCCCCCCTTACTGTCTATTTAAATAAAAATATAATTTTACCATCATTTATGTGTAGTCTATGTAGTTATTAGCCAGCAGTCAAAACACTTATTTATCTGGTAACCTTGAATTTTAAATGATAATATCCTACAAGTACTAGTGATTCATGCATGAAATGTAGTAGTGACTCATGCATGAAATATATTAGAAATATAGATAACAAATACCCAACTTTCATATACGTTAATTGTTATCACAAATTATTATTAACCTGATCCTGACAACACATTTGTTCACGATCCATTCGCATATTTTGAATAAATAACCTGATATTATCAGAATAATATTGTAACTTAAGTAAACAGAACAATCAATCTCCAAGCATTTTATTTGATTTTATTGTCAGGTGTAATAATGGATTCCAGGTATTATTACAATTTCAGTAAATGAAGGAAGGTAGATACAGTAAAACCTATTTTATGAGACTATCAAAAGGAACATTGAAATAGGGTCCTAAAAAGTGAGGTGGTCGAAATTAATACCAAATACACTACAAAGGGAAATTAAAATTAATGTCATCTGAATAGAGGTTGTCACTAAAGAAGGTTTGACAGTGTATCCTTAACTTTTTCTCTGACAACTTAGGCCACTCCAAATTAAATACTTGTTCTTTGGACCAGCTCGCACCTTAAAATTCAGATTGAAAATTTCGACAAAAAATGTTTCCTCACCATTTCTTCAACATTCCCTCTTCATGTTTCATGATTTTTAAACAATTTAAAATTAAAAAAAATCGCCCGCTTATAAAATTATCTTGAATTCTCATTTAAAAACACAAAAATGAGGGGGAAAATGATTAGAAAAAAATAAAAAAAAGTATCGCTCGCTTGTTCAAAATTTTAGCACCTTCAAAAATTCAATTTTCAGGAAAAAAAATAATTAAACAAATTTCGCTCGCCCACTCCATTTTTTTATTGAAAAAATCCGAAGAACAAGTAATCAATTTGGAGTGGCCTTAAATTAAAATTCAGTCTTCTGACTAAAAGTCTTCCAAACAAACTTGAAGCTAGTGTGAACCTATTTTCTTGATATTCAACGGTTTGAAATTCATAATTCAATAATTAAAAACTTTTTGGACAGACATTTAAAAAATGTGGCCATAGATTCTCCTACTAGTATGACCTTACCGGTTTGGGATAGATTGATTGATTTAATGGAATTTTAATGCCACTTTCAGCAGTATTTCAGCTATATCATGGCAGCCAGTTTCATTGATGGAGGAAGCAGGCATTTCATAACAGATTTCATTGAATTACATTGTAATTTATCAATTTATAAAATTTATTGTGGTATAGTTAACTACAATCCTTCTGATTTATAAGAATGGACATTTGTCTTGAAGAAGGATGTGGCTTAGCTTACTGAATTTGATTTAAACTTTTGTTCAGAAATTTTTTTAATGGATCTGACACAAGTTTTCACAACTTCTGAAGACACCTCTGTAATGCAATAATCATATACATATACATGTATGTAGCACATTCATACATATAATCATATACATGTATGTAGCACATTCATACATATAATCATATACATGTATGTAGCACATTCATACATATAAGCAAATTAACTCTCTAGATACTAAAGTTAAATCTAAGTTTGTCAAATAATTTTACTTCAATATATCTGTGGTGGTCTTTAATGAGAGGAGCCTTTTATAAGAATAGAATATCTCAACTAGAGTAAATACCTACATAAATGCTGCCTTACCTTTTGTACATAAGCATTGGAAGCTCCTGCAGGTTGGGATGGTCTTGGTGGTGGTTGCTGTCCATAGGAACCCTGCTGTTGTCCATACTGCTGGTTACCAGCCTGCTGACCATAGGCTTGTTGTGATGTTTGTCCATAACTACCAGGTTGTGAAGATGGGGCTCCATACCCACCTGGCTGTTGTTGCTGAGGTGGGGCTCCAAATGACCCTCCAGCTGGAGGTGGAGCCGAGGCAGCATATGACTGTCCACTCTGTGGATAACCTTGGTTATATGCAGGTTGTGGCTGTTGAGCAGGGGGTGGATTGAATCCTCCTTGTGGTTGTGAAGGAGCACCATAGCCACCCCCTTGGGGTGGGGGATTGTACCCTGGAGCTGAACCATAAGCTGGTGTTGAACTCTATAAATATGTGATATCATACTCAATTAAGTAAAACTTATAAAAAATACCATGGCAAGAAAAGTTTGAATGTGTAATCAGAAGCCTTAAACCGGGACCGTGGGTATAAATAGCTGTGGGCGGAGCAAACATTCAGATTGTTCATTATTTTGACAACGGTTATCTCGAGGATGAAAAATCAATGATACATAGTTTCAGTTACTTTTGGAGCAAAATATTTGACAGGCATGGTTACTAGTATTCCTCCTTACGAAACTTTGTCTTATTTAAAAATAATATTCTTCATCAATCTAAAAACTACAACCAGAGGCTCTCAAGAGCCTGTATCATTCACCTGGTTATAAAAAGAACCAATTGGTCTTATGTAAAAACTATGTCCTGCGGTGGCGGCCACCTTGGATTTCGGATCGGCATAAAAAACCCAAATTTTTTAGAGGACCTTCAAATGATTATTCCTGGACAGTTTGGTTTCAATTGTCCATGTGGTTTCAGAGAAGATGCGTTTTGAAACATTTTTCCCATAGGGTCCAATGTTAAACTAAGTCCTGCCGTAGCGGCCACTTTGAATTTTATATCGGAACAAAAAGCCTAAAATATGTAGCGGACCATCCAATGAACATTCAAGTACAGTTTGGCTTTAATCATATTTGTAGTTTCTGAGAAGAAGGCAGTTGAACATTTTCCCATAGGGTCCAATGTTAATCTATTTCCTGCGGTGGTGGCCATCTTGGATTTCCGATCGGCATAAAAAACACCAACTTTGTACAGGACCTTCCAATGATAATTCCTGGGCAGTTTGGTTTCAATTGTCCAAGTNGTTTCAGAGAGGAAGCGTTTTGAGACACTTTTCCCATATGGTCCAATGTTAAACTAAGTCCTGCCGTAGCCGCCATTTTGAATTTTATATCGGAACAAAATACCTGAACTTTGTAGAGGACCATCCAATGAACATTCATGTCTAGTTTGGATTCAGTCTGATTTGTAGTTTCTGAGAAGGAGGCATTTGAACATTTTCCCATAGGGTCCAATGTTAATCTATGTCCTGTGGTGGTGGCCATCTTGGATTTCCGATCAGCATAAAAAATATAAACTTTGTAGAGGACCTTCCAATGATCATTCCTGGGCAGTTTGGTTTCAATTGTCCAAGTGGTTTCTGAGAAGAAGCGTTTTGAAACATTTTTCCCATAGGGTCCAATGTTAAACTAAGTCCTGCCGTAGTCGCCATTTTAAATTTCATATCGGAACAAAAAACCTAAAGTTTATAGAGAACTATCCAATGAACATTCATGTACAGTTTGGCTTTAATCACATTTGTAGTTTCTGAGAAGAAGGCATTTGAACATTTTCCCATAG
>MJUT01059646.1:183755-199442 GCA_002080005.1 Gigantidas platifrons
CATTAATGACAGAGTAGACTTGTCAACATTAATGACGGGGTAGACTTATCACCATTAATGACAGAGTAGACTTATCAACATTAATGACAGAGTAGACTTGTCACCATTAATGACAGAGTAGACTTTTCACCATTAATGACAGAGTAGACTTATCAACATTTATGACAGAGTATACTTATCAACATTTATGACAGAGTAGACTTATCAACATTTATGACATAGTAGACTTATCAACTTTTATGACAGAGTAGACTTATCAACATTTATGACATAGTAGATTTGTCAACATCAGATCACTAAGCAAACTTACCAAAAGTGGAGGACCAAAAATTATAATATATATCTAAGATAATGCAAAACAAATATATGCATGAGGAAACCACAAGATTTTCTACCAAAAACATCTCTTTACTTTTAATTTACAATCACAACTGATACCATATTGATATTCCATATCCATACTGTAAAGTGGCAGAATTTGGTGACATAATGAGTTAGTTTTTATCTATTCATAACAAATTACAGGCATTAATGTTCTCGGTCTTTTCTTAATTTACATTTTTTGACAGAAATTATTTAATATTTAGAAAAAGGATTCAATATAATTTACATTGACAAAACAAGAGCAGTTATATATATATATATACATGTATATATATATTATATAATGTTCTGAGTTTCCAATACCAAAAAAATAAATAAATAAAGAAAAAGTTGGTAAACATGGCACAATCTTACAAATTATATTTGATTTTATAACTCGTGATTAAAACTGTAATGCTATAAAAACATGCACTATTAATATGTCCTTCTATTAGACTATAACAGTGGCAACATTTGCAAAGCTACATCTCAGCAAATACATAATTCTACTATATAAATCTAAGAAAATAATTCAATTTTTATAATGCCTGTCTAAACGGTCTTGCAACAACTTCCAAAATTTTAGTGAACAATGATTAATAATGTCTATATATATATATCTGATATTTTTGTCTAATTAATTTGTCCACTGATAATAGAAATCACCCCATAATTCCGAACATCCCGAATATATACGATTCACTGTCAGTACTCTGAACTGGATGAACTCGACTGAACCAATCACAATCAAGAGAGTAAAGTGTGTGTTTGCAGTATACATGCCACACTTTTAACAAAGAGATTTTCACCTAACTATGGTACAATATGCATTTATACAAATATATTCAAAATAAATGAGATCCAAAGGGACACAAATATAGTCAATATGGATGAGTGAAGTCTATATTAAACAAAATTTAGTTCCAATAATAAACTAAAAATATATTTCTCCATTTTAAAATGATCACCAAAACATGGTTTTTAATTGTCTTTTTAAAAATAACATGATTCATTTCATCTTAAAATCTTTAAGTAGTATTTTAACTCTGGTATTCTTGTTTCAGGCAAATTAATATAGGTTCACTTTGTGATTGGTCATTTTGATATTTAGAAACAGAATCACTTTTGTGGTCAATATAAAAATATAGACACTATATTTGTATTTTTCTGTGTTTTAAAATTACTTAATATCGAGTAAATAATCTGAAAACCCTCTCTTAAAAGGAAAGAGTTTTCATTTAGATGGGTCAATACTACATAACACAACCTTAAAAAGCACACAAATATTTCACATTTAGCCCTATTATGATTGGAGATGACTATTGTGGGTGTCACTGTAAATTACCTACACAGAAGCCCTATTTAAATAGCTTATGTTATCAAATCAAACACTACTGAAAATAAAATAATAAAAAAAAACAGAGGCTTACAAGAACCTGTATAAGTCACCTGATACATACATACATATACACCCGTACCCTATATAAACAATAAAGAAAATAATAAACTCCCATAGTGTCTCAATAACAAATATCTTACAAAACCCATATTATATTTCATTTTAGTTTAAAAGGTAGCATTTTTCCCATATGAAGAAATTTCTATTTTTAGTAACATTGGATACAGTAGCTATTTTGGATACAGGTCAGAGCAGTTTGAAAGGAGACCATCCAAGGACCATCCTTGCAAGGTTTGGATTGAACTTGGCTTAATGGTTTCAGAGGAGAAGACTTCCAAATGATTTTTTTGGGTCAAAATTTGTCTAATTTCCAAATTTTCTTATAAACTAAAATATGAAAAATCTTATACTGTGCACGTGTCACTGAGTTTCGAATCTGTGGAAACAGTTAGAAATGAAAACTACACACTGTATTGCATCAACCTAACGTGTATCTGGGAGATCTTAAATTCTAACATTAATTCTTCATTTGATTCGATTTGAAAGTACATGTTTAATCTCATAATACAGAAGATACAACATGGACTCTTTGGTCATTGCATATGACGGAAGTGAAACATGGATGTTCTTGGAATTCTTCTTAATGTCATAACCAGTAGGTAAATGAAAGCCGAACGATTGGCATACGATGCAAGATATCATTGTCATATTTAACTCACAAACGAACATCAGATAACAGAAAGTTCCTATAGAAACTGAGGAAGCAAATTTCTCGAAACGAGGTAAACAACTCAGCATCCCATTATAAACAAAGAAGGTGACCATGTAATGTTAAATCCCCGTAGAGAAAGGCAAGGATATATTCACACTTTCAAATTGTCAAATGAGAATATAAAACATGGACCATTTGTCTTGTGATGGAGTACAGTATTTGATTTTCAATGCAAAACGGGTAAGGAATGGGCAAATAAAAAAAATTATAAGTTGTCATTTTTTGGGGGGTTAATTCTGTGAAATTAAAAAGCTAAATTATTTTTTTTCCTCGATTTTATTGTATCTAAAGTAATAAAAGAAATATATTCCATGGTTAACATGTGATCCCTACACCATATCCAATACAAAAATATCTAGTGTTGTATAAATAGTCCTAAGTTAACAAAATATAGCTCAACAGAATACTCAGAATAGTAAGAAATCTGTGTGAAAAAAACCAACCTATACTTTTATTTCTGTTCCCATTACAATGCGTAGAAAAAAATGGCAGATGAAGGGTATGAATGGAAGTTAAATCTATATAGATAATATTTAGAAAATATTTGGCAATTTTATAAATAAACTGTAGAAATCACAGATGTGTACAAAATTAAAACTACCAACCAATGAATGTTTCTAAAACAAAAACAAAAATACTAGAAGAGCCTGTAATCCATCACCTAGTTTTCAATTTGACCTAAATTTTATAGAAAAAAAATCTGAACATATGTAAAAAAAAAAAACTTAAAATTTCAGTTGATTCTGTTTTTGCCATTTAATGAAATTCTTACTTTTGGCAATGGCAGCCATTTTGGATGGAGGGTGGGTGTTACACATAATTTTGAAAGTCTCATGTCAGGTTTCTGAGTAGAAGACTTTAATGAGACTTTTTTTTAATAAAAAAAAAATGCAAACTTGGCATAAATCAGCTGAATGACAAAAAAAACCTGGAAAAATGCTGGACTACTCATTGCCATGCAACAGATTGAAATAACCCAGTAATGGTCCATTTCAGAAATTCATATTTTTAGTAATGGTGGCCAAAAAATCTTAGATGGAGTGCAGGCCTGTCAATAAAGGACCATCACAGTCAAGTTTGGTTTCTTGGTTTCAGAGGAGAAAATTTCATTGTGAAAAGTTTACTAAGTACGACAGATGCCAAGTAATGATAATAGCTCATATATCCTACAGGTGACCTACGAAAAAAAAAACTTTTCTAAGCAGTCTTCTATTTGAATTTATTCTAAGTTAGAATTTAATTGTCATTGTCTTTAAATTTAGATGGAATTCAAATTTGAATATTTAAGCGGTATGAAGCCACGTTTCCGACACAAAAATAAAGATTGAATACTATTGCATGAATGGAAGTAATATGTTCAACATGTGAGGGTGATTATCAATATATACAATGTACAATAAAACTATATACATTCTTTAAGGCTTAGCTTAGTAAAATATCAAAACAATAATAAATACATAGCTCTAGATTAAATTACACATTTTGATTTGTATGAAATAATTACCAACATTTCTTTAATAACAGAAAAATGTATTATAAAAAAAAACTTGTCTTAGCATAGATAGGTTATGAATTCATTCAACTATATGTATTAGACACAACACAACAAACTTGGTGATGTTTAAATTAAAAAAAAAATGGTACAGCATACTAAACTGGCATTGAAGATTCTAGGACAGAGAGATGAACAGCAGCAATTAATGTATTGTCCATACTTTTGATCACCAGAGCATGCCAGGGAGCAGTTTATTTGTTTTATTACAGAATAATTACTTTGACCCAGAGCATGATGGAGAGCAATTTATTTGTTTTTATTACAGAATAATTACTTTGACCTATTGCATGATGGAGAGTCGTTTATTTGTTTTATTACAGAATAATAACTTTGACCCAGAGCATGCATGATGGAGAGCAGTTTCTCCCATTATTACGGCATTTAAACCCACCTGAACCAGTGGTGGATAAATATGTAATCCTCTAGAGGATTAAAATGTCTCGTGTTTTCCCCCGCATTAATTTCAAATTTTTAAATAAAGTTCGTGTAAAATAATGAAAGAAACAAATTCTCCTTCAGTTCCTTATGTGGGTTACGATATTTCTCCACTCTCGAGAGCTAAATTAAAAATTTTAACCACTCGCCTAACGGCTTGTGGTTAAAATTTTAAATTCAACTCTCTTGAGTGGAGAAATATTGTAACCCACGGGAAACTGAAGGAGAATCTATATTTATTTGTTTTATTACAGAATAATAACTTTGACCCAGAGCATGATGGAGAGCAGTTTATTTGTTTTATTACAGAGTAATTACTTTGACCCAGAGCATGATGGAAAGCAGTTTTTATTTGTTTTATTACAGAGTAATTACTTTGACCCAGAGCATGATGGAAAGCATTTTTTAATTGTTTTATTACAGAGTAATTACTTTGACCCAGAGCATGATGGAAAGCAGTTTTTATTTGTTTTATTACAGAGTAATTACTTTGACCCAGAGCATGATGGAAAGCAGTTTTTATTTGTTTTATTACAGAATAATAACTTTGACCCAGAGCATGATGGAGAGCATTTTATTTGTTTTATTACAGAGTAATTACTTTGACCTCGAGCATGATGGAGATTAGTTTTTATTAATGTCTATTTACACAGAGTAGGTTAAGTGCAGTTTTGATGCAGTAGCAGCTTAACAAAAATTATTTTACAACTTATGGTCGTAAATACCGTACTCAAATATGAGAAGTTGTTTTTCCAAAGTATAATATAATTTATCTAAAAGACTGGTCCCTTTAAAATTAATAATCTCACTGCAGTCTACACACAAGACAAACAAGAAATGATATACATCGACTGAGTAAATTACAAAATACATTAATTCCCAAAACATCAAATTAACATGGACACCATTACTTGCTTGTTATTGTAATCGAGGGCATACAGAAATGTTTTGTATCTTTCATAGAATCTTATTTTGCTCATCATATTAATAGACATCAATCAAGATACATAAATGTACAATCATTGGTGAAAACATCAGCAAGAGGAATATTGAGTACTCTGAAAACAGCTCGCCTATATTTATACCATATAATGCAGATATTACATTTGTATCTATCTATTATCATTTTAAAGGGAAAGAACTCCATAAAGGCACAAGTTTCACATCTTAAGAATAATAAATTAAAAGATGTTGAATGACTGGTCCAAGTTTCTCTCTTATTCCTGTCTAGAAATATGTAATTTATTGTTGATATGAATTCATGAAAAGGATGAAAATACATTATATAAATTAAAATCATTATGCATTAAAAATAAATTTACAAATTAAATATGTTTAGAGGTCTAGGTAAATAATGAAAATAATATCTGAATATCTAAATAAACATTTAGGAATCTCCTTATATCAATGCAGTCAATGAAAGTGGGCCTATCTATAATTATAGACTATAGTATTTGAAGGTCAGCCTTCACACATATATTTGTAAAACAAACATTCATTTTAAATAATATTAACTAACACATTGTCACCAAACGGAAATCATTATTTTTAAAGTTATACCATTTTCAAAATTACTCTTTTTATTTCTTTGCTGCAGAAATTTTCAAATAAAATCCACATGTTCCATGTATGGTGTATGGGAATGTTAGAAGGCACTTTTTCAATACAATACCTAACTTTATGTCAAATTAATTACGGCATTTAATTATCCCTTTGATATCTTCCATCTTTTCTTAAACATTGGGGCCTAAATTTGTACAAACTTGAATCCACACATTAACAACATGTCATTTTTGTTTCATTAATCAATGTGTATATCACAATAATAAATTCAAGCCTTTAGTAATACATGTACTATTTCTATAACTGGTTCTCAAGAAAATATTTTTGAATATTGCAGCCTATGAAACATTCTCAAAATGTAATAATTCATTTTATTATATAACTATAAATATTTCTTTTATCTGATTGGTCTTAAAGCATGCAATTTTTTCTTGATAGAACTTTATGAATACTGTCTAAGAATTCAATTTCTGCAAAGATTAATCTTGATCATTCCAGAGGAGCCTTTGGAACGCTATATTAAACTTACGTGACTCTATAATCGGAAACCCCTACTTTTATTTTAGCATCATGTGAAGTTAATATAATGTTCCAAAGGCTCCTCTGGAATGATTTAAATTAATCATTGCAGTATGCATAAATCTTTCTTGTTACCATTAAAATTTACACAAAAAAACACATGTAGTGTACATGTGTAATGCCAATTTATAAAACATGACTCAGAGGACAAATGTATTAATTAATAAATAATTAATAAAGGCTTTGGCCTTGGTAAATATCATATACAAACATGTACATGTATCTTGGAACGATAAATCCTTATATTAACCTCAACAAAAGTCACTAATTGTATACTGTCATTTGGATACACAGAAGAAGAATTCATTATTGGCATTGGAGCCATACAATGACCATATGCATTCCAATCAAGTTTGGCTCCAACTGGCCTGAGGTTTCAGAGAAGGATGAAAAGTAAACTAAAAGATGACCGTGACAATGTATGCCAGTAGATAACATAACTAATATAAACTCCTATCCTTTATTCTGTCTGTCAATTCACAGTTATACAATAAAAAAAAATGATATAAATAATAGAGTGCCTCCTACATTCCCATAAAACTATATATACATGTACATGTACATACCATCCCTCAGGTCAATCAAGTAACATTATATTCTCAGTACTCAGGTCAGTCAAGTACAATGTAACATTATATTCTCAGTACTCAGGTCAGTCAAGTACAATGTAACATTATATTCTCAGTTTACATGTACTTCAGTATTATGTAAAACTTTCTAAGTTTACTAAGTATTATGTCAAACTTTCTCAGTTTACTGAAGTATAATTATTATGTAAAACTTATTTAACACTACTCTTAATTAAGCCAAGGATACATTCATTTTCTTTTCTACAAATTATTACACAAGAAAACAGTAATGAGCAAACTAATCTATTTTAAGAATACTGATTTACAGCTGGGCATATCCATAAATTCTAAGCTAGCCTACCTACTACATGTACTTTCGGTGGGAGAAAGGTTGAATTAGCTGCCCTTCTTTATTTTGAATTCCTACACAAGTGCTCATTTGAAAATAAAAGGATCACCGTACATTTTAATACTTTAAAAGAGAGTAGGGAAATGTAAAGAATCACTATTTCTTACTGGATATCCCCTGACTGCAATGAATATGCTTTAAATATTGTTACATACAAAAAAATATTCATCATAAATTAAATGAATTTTAATGTACAGATCTCCAGCCAGTAAAAACTATAAAATGGATTTCAGTTCAAGAAAATCAAAATATGTACAAATAAATTGTTATTCTAAGTATGACATTAAAGGGATCCTAAATTGTAATTTCACAATGCATCAGATAACTCCATCATGTCTATCATAGACTGTCAACAGGGAAAGAAACATGACATAACATGCATGAATATTTAAAATAATAGATGTAACAAAAATGATTAGAATCATACAGAAAATGAGAATTGTATCACTGTTGTTCCCTACTCATTAAAACTCGATAAATGTACATTTTCTTGATACGTAGATAATTTGTATTTTGTTGATACAACATGTAGCTAATGCTCAATTCACTGGAAAAGAGGGTGTGACATCACCAGCTTTGTCAATATGGCAGATGCCTTGCTGGTCTGAAATTTATAATATTTAACCTTAAAATACATTGCTTTCTGCAATTTTTTTAACCAGATAAAGCAGTTTATGACTTTTTGAAAAAGTAATTACATTTTAGTAACACTACATTATGATAGAGTTTCCTTCCCCTTGAAGAATTTATGATGCTGTTATGTATTTTTGAGAGAAAGAGTGACTATTATTAAAATTGTTTATAGTACCGGTACATAAAATCACATTGTATGTGATAGTAATAAAATATCATTTATACACCAGGATAAAATGTATTGAATACGTTCAACAACCAAAACAATTTCTCCCCTAATAATAGACTAGTCTGATTGAGCTTCAGTTGCAAAGGTAACCTGTAAACACTACTGTAACATCAATGACCTGAGGTTTTCTTGGAGAATAGTATCTTTCACTGCTTGAAAGACGAATTTGATGTTCTCAGTATCTATGGCAGTTGTAAAGTGGTGAAAGAGAGGTTTGGCTCGTTCTTTACGACACTCGTCAAACAGACTCAGTTCAAATTCTTGTACATCATTGATATTATGAGGACTTCCTTTGAAGTTTGGAAAGTAGTCTTTAATGCTAACACGCGGCACTTTTTCTTTTAAAAGGTCAAACTTGTTTAGAAAGAGTATGATTGACACATTGGCAAATGTTCTGTTGTTGATAATTGTTTCAAATATGTCACATGACTCCTGTAGTCTGTTTGTTTTTCTGTCTTCCAACAGGACTTGATCATATTCACTAGAGGATGCTATAAATAGAATTGATGTAACATTTTCAAAACACCAATACCATTTTTGTCGTTGTGACCTTTGACCTCCAACATCAACAAATAGAAATGGAACACCATTTATGTCTATCATATGTTCTGTTATTCCTTTTGTCGCTTTCCTTGCATGAAGAATATCCAACTTAGAAGGCAAATAGTCCTGCAAAACAAACTGAACATAAATTATAACATATCATGGTCATAATAAAGTCAGTGAGTGAGTGATTATTGTTTAACGCCAACTCAGCAATTTTTCAGCCATATCATGGCGATAACAAGTTCATTTTCAATGAAATGATGATGAGGTCCGCTTTGTACTAGACCAAAACGCTTAGAATAGTTGGATTTTTATAGTGCCAGCTCACTGAAACAACAGTCCACGGATAGACATGTCGCCCCACTTGGACACATGTAATATCCTGATTCCGAGCAAACCAGCCTTTGAACAAGTGTATATTAAAACCAAATTTGGACCCAGAATTTTGTTTGACACAGTACCAGGTAAATTGCAGGACATAATAATGTGCTGGACACATTCCTAGTAACCTTAGATGTGTTTTGTCTTAAACATCTTGCAAAGTGCATGCACTCAGACTTTTAAAATCAGATAAATGTAGTAATCAAACAAATGGCTGATTGTGGGTCAAGCCACATGATGAGGTTGTGTAAAGAAACAAAGAATCTGTAAGTGTGCAAATGTGGTACAAAACATACATGACTTCTGACAAAGAAAGCATGAATGGAGAACTTTCTAACAGAGCTATGAAATGCAAATTATGTAAAAATATAGACAAATAAAGGCTGAACAATCTTGTTGCTTTGTTTTACCTAACTGTTGAAAACTATTTGAATATTTTGAAAAAATATAGTAGTCACATTTGACATCCTAAAAATGTTGATGCTCCACATTAGCAATGTTTGTATGCCAGAGTGTGATCAAATTCCTGTCAATAAATTGCACATGTGATGTGCAATATGATCAAGGCAACAGAGACTATCTTAGGAGAAAATGAAATGAGGATATATGTATCTTTGAGGAAAATGAAAAGAAGCTACTTTAGGGAAGGACACAAATGAATTTACCTTTTGTCCTATTTTATCCAAGTTGTCTGTGAAAAACTTGAGAGAATCACCCTAAAAAAAAAGAACAACAATTACAAATGTTTTCAACAGTGTTTGATACTACAGTACAGTCAGAGACATAAAAAATGTAGTGTGATAAATAACTGTGATAGACATATCACTCTTTTTAGTGATACTGATATATCTTTTGGTCTGTTTAATCTATTTACTTATTTTGATATACCTGTTGGATGATAGTAAGCAACACTCTAAATGTAAAAGAAATTTTGAAAATATATTTAATAGAACAAAAGATACACATGTCCCAGCCCAAATCCGTATACTCATATGGTCCGACCATACGCGTATGGTCATCAACGAGTTGGACCAAATCGGTATTTTGACCATATGCCTATCAGTTTTAGTGGTGGAGGAAGCCGGAGTACCCGGAGAAAACCACCGACCATGGGCAAGCAACTGGTAAACTTTATCATTTGCGACTGTGAGTCGAGTGCACCCTTTTTTGTAATTTACAAAGCCGGGCGCAAACCCCCGCCGTATTGGTGATAGGCTTGTATGAGTTGTTAGATCCTGCGACCTAACTCATTGAGCCACTCGGGCCCCGATTCTAAATTGAAAATATCAACATCTAGTCTGGTGATCAATACAGAATTTTTACTTTCATTTTTACAAATGCGAGTATTTTAGTCGCATTGTAGAGCCCTGTTATAGCAGTGAAAACGAAATACCGTCTGACAAGTCCGCTAAACTGACCGCCGATCCGATAAAAACCCTTGGATTTCAGGACTGATTGTCCGGTATTGCTCTGTCATTTGATTTCGTCAATTTTGCAACAACAAAAAAACTTGTTTGAGATCTTCCCTCGCGTCCAGGTCTCGTTTCCGGTCATGTCGGAGAAGTTCTGTTATTTCATTGGCCATTTAAAGCGATTCTCTCAAGACAGTATTTTTTTCGACATCCGATTTCGGCTAGTACAATTGATTTGTCAGTTTCTGGCAGAGGATTTCATAAAAACTAAAGTGAAACACCCGATCAAAACTCTTTTATTGTATCATTTTTCGTTCTTCCATGTTATGATGAAGTTCAAGGACATTGACAAAAAAAGTTGTAATCTCAGAAACGCTTTAATGAATGAAAACATCAATATTTGAAATATAAGAAAAAGAATCACTCAGGACCGGACACGTAAAAAATATCGGATATCAATTTGGCACCAAATTTAGACTTGTCTTTTGTGCAAAATACGATAGAGGACTTGATTTAGGCTTTTGGGAACTATTGAAACCTTTGAAATGGACAAATATTACAAGCTTTTTCCTGAGTAAGACAAATGGTTGAAAAGATCCACTAAAATTTTTATTTCTCTGTGAATTTAAATAAAATACTTTGTTTTATTTATATAAAAAAAATAGATTCTACAAAATGTTTACTTCAAAGCAGACTTGTTTTAAAGTAATATTACACCACTTTTGGGTGAAGAAAATGTTTCCCTGAAAATTCAATTTGGAATACGGCGGTATCTTTACTAAGCAATTCATGCATGTTTCAAGTCAAAATATGTTCCCAACAACTAGAAATCTGCAAATCCGTGTGCATGTTTACCGTCCTCGCCATTGTTGTGGAGACTGATTAACTTTCGGTTGCTTTGTTCCAACGATTGCCGATTATGACCTCGTAAAGAAAAGTTTTGGTCCGATGATTGCCGATCATGACCTCGTGAAGAAAAGATAAACAATCATGGTTGCTGAGGTGTAAGCACGCACACATTCCTTACAATGATTATTGAGAAATCTGTCTGTTTCATGTCGTGTGAACCAATTTTTTTTCTGCAATTACAATGTATTCTTATGTGGTACACACGGAATATATTATATTTTTTTTCATCAACTGAACATTGCGCATGATCGATAATCTCCCCGAAAGAGTTCAAATCTTGTGTCACGTGCATATCATTTGCATTACTGTACTGGAAAACAGAGTTGTCTGCTGTCAAATATTTTGCGATTTGCTCTTAAAATCTGCTTTTGAGTGGATTTTTAATGTTATGCAGTTGATTTTAGCTAAAATTAAGTGACATATTTAGTGAAAATATTTAATCCAAAAATTCCACGATATTTGCCTTTCATATTACTTTAACAATCAATGTTCAAAAAAATATATATACAGTTAATTTGCATTGCTAAAACGAGAAATGGAAAATTGGTAGCCCTTGCTTGAAAGCAACTACTGCAGGAAAAGCTTGATATTGACAGTGAGGAAAGTGACCTTCATGCACTGAATATTACATGTACAATGTGTTGATTTTATGGATGAAGAAGGTAATTGGAGAGATGTTTTCCTTCTCTGAAGAGAATGTTAACAATTTAATTATTTGGAATGTATATTGTTATGAAAATTTTGTTCCCATACCATTCTTCTCCTAGTTGGTTTCATATGACATGGGTATATGAAAATTTGAAATAAGAAAACAACCCTAATTAAAATCAATAACAATGAAAAATGAAAGAGCTCACAGGGAGAAGTGGGGAGACTTCTGGGAGAAGTTAATTGCGATTAATCGAAACATTGTTTCGCGACCCCTCTTAGTAAATAGTTAAAAAGCTGTCTGAACTGATTTGTTCTGGGTTTTTTTTTTATTCATAACTACCTTAAGGGAATATGATACAATAGGGATTGCCAAATGATTTTTCCATGAAAATTCACGATTTGGTCAATTTCGACATGCTCTTTCCAAATATGCAAAGAAAAATATACCTTCGTGACTTAGTTTTCGAGATATTTACGATAGAATTTCGACCATTTTTCGACAAATTTCTTAAATACGGATTTTTATAGCGGTAAAGAAAATATCACAATTTCAAAACGGTAAAAGATAATTGCATCCGGTTTTTTGCAATAGCTTCCTATGATAATTTCGTTCAAAGATGATGAACATGTACATTGCCAATAATAGATTAAATAGTCCAAAAATTCTACTTATTTGTGGAATATGGATTATTTAGTGGTTTCTTCATGAATAAATTTGGATGTAGAAAAAAAATGCCAACTGATATTTTCTTAATATTTTGTCATGATATTCTCGCAATGATTTTATTTAGAATTTTAATAAAGAGTAAGGGGGTACATGTGCTTGTTATTTAGCTACAGAACAAAAACCGTGCCTTTTTCATGACAAACCTAGACATCGTCAATTTCGGTGCCAAATTACCCTAAAATGTCGTTACCGCGACGTCGCGAAAACAACAGGTATTCGGCAAAGTAATTATCTGCCCTTGCTACTGTATCGTATTCCCTTAAGGACATCTATTCAATGTCACATTTTTATTTCTGTCTACCTTGACTATATTGGAGTCTTGCATATCAGTGATTTTTATTTGTACCCCCAACCCCTTTTCCTTTTGAAATATTACTGTGTTATTGTGATCCAATACCAAACAAATTGTGATAACTCGTAATTGTGTTTGTAAACATGTCTGTGTGTAAATCGAGGTGTAAATAATAAAGTTTGCTAGGATCGTAATATTAACCCAGTGTCGAGTATAAAATACCAAATGCGGATGGATAAATATCTGAAGCGTCTACTTGCATTTCAACGAATTTGAATAGCAATCTTCGCATATATGATATATGATCATATTTGATATGAGAACTATGATTTTATGTCACAGAAATGAGAAAAAATAAATCAAAAGTTCGTTTTGTTGAAAGTAGCCTCGGACAAAAAGATCGGTCAAAATTTCCTATAGCACAGTACCGCATTGCGTCCCCTTACCAAAAATGGCGCCATTGTCGTTTGTTTACGAAAAAGGGCATATATAAACAATAAACAAAACCTCTAATGAACGAAATTAAAGTTTTTATAAACAGTAATGGATTACTTTCCAAGAAAATCACTTTCACAATACTTAATAATGGATACGATAGATTTCAATAAACATTGTGCACGATATCGACATTTTCATAAATGACAAGTGGAGAAAATATGCGGGCGACTTGAACTTCTCTTTTAACCAACGAGAAAGCGAAGTCAGCCTTCACAAGGTGACTTCTTTGCCTGAATCGCCCTCCAATGTGAGCCCTGGTTTTAACTACATTTTTTTTAGCTTGTGGCTTTTGATGCTACTAATAATGCTGGTGGTTTTAATATTTAGCATACCGGTAGTAAAGTATTCCAACGTTGGAGATGCACTTTGTACCCTTAAAATATGTACCTGCTCAATGAATATGAATTTGGTTATTTGATTCGTTAGTTTCAGACCAGCTAGATGACATATAAAAATCGTGCATCATTGTTTCTTATTTATTACTACAAAAATGTACATTGTACATGTATATTGTTGATTTCTAAAGTTATGTTGCTTACTTGTTCATTGTAATTGGTATTGAATCTCAAGTAATTGACTCCTTTCACCTAAATTTAGACAAAAATGGATCCTTTTTATTGCAATCTCGTTGAAATTTGACTTCGGAAGAAATTTTCTGCTCTGTATCTCCTCTAATCTCGTCACAAGCACTAACAAAATCTGACATCGAGAAACAGACTCTTAGGTTAAAAATGTCAAGAAACTTATTGAGGGAAATATAAATGGTGTACAATTCAGTCATTTTTACTAAGGGTTAGGCCATGGAAAATTGATTGTTGGTTTCCCCTAACATGGGGAAATTTTCACAGCCCCGGTGGCAGGCTTTTTATTTTTTTTTCATTTTCATTTCTTTAGTAGAATACATGCATGCTCCTAATAATCATACTTGTTCTGTTATTCCTCTTTGGAGGGTAAATATAACTCAGTTTTATTCTTGTATCCATGGAAAGACGGGGAAAAAATAAAAATTTCTAATTTGTGTTGAAAAAAGTGACATGGCTGGCTTAAAAAATATTTTTTTTCTACTAAAAATGCCAATAAAATTAAATGACCAGGCAGGATAAAACTGACCCAGCAGGGTTAGAGGAAACCAACAATCTTTTTTCTTTGGCCTTATGGTGTTTAATACCACTTTCATCAATATATCAGTTATTATTGGTGGTGGAAACTGGAGTACAGTACAGCTGACAGCATACACTGATAAATGCTGAGCATTTAAAAGGCTCAGCATCCAATGCTGATGATTTATTGGGGGTCATAAATCATGGGCTGATGATCAGTTGTATTACCCTCACCTGTACAGGTGGTCAGCAATTGAATAAACAATATGATGATAATAATTTCCAGGTAGATGTACCTGATGCAATAGGTGTTAGTAAAAGTTACTTGAGCATGTATGTGTGATTTGTTACACTTGTGTCTTTTTATTTAGTGGAAATATTTACGTAATAAATTTTCTATTTTATGATGTAGTAATATTTTGATAATTGTAGAATTGAATTAAATTTTCTTTGTTTCTCAATTGATTTGTTTTGTTAAAATTTCAATTATTATCTGTATTTTAAAATTTTAAAGTAAATTATTTGAAAATATTTAATTATGCAATAGATGTACATGTGTATCTATTCTTTTTTTAATCATTTATTAGTTGCAATTGTCTTTATTTTTGCTGTAAGGCTTCATATTTTCTACAATTTGTTTGTCTTATCAATGTTTTAAATCTTGA
>MJUT01059646.1:200131-238906 GCA_002080005.1 Gigantidas platifrons
TTTGAAATTGGATTACATTTATTTTATCAAATTGATAAAGCAAATTAAATACATTATTCCTCTGCAAAAACAGATAAAATTAATTACATTTAAATACATGTATCACTAAAAGAACAACTATAACATTTTTGTCAAACTTGAAAAACAAAAAAATTAAATAAAAGACATCTTAAATACATGTACATACATGCACATTACATACAAAGGAAATTCTTAAAATGTTAAATCTAATCTTAATTAATTAATCTATTGAAATGAATAAAATAGCATCACAAATAATCTTGTTCTTCTTTCCCACATTTTCAGTTAAAATTAAAAATCCTTATATCTCCAACACAAAATTATGATTTCATTTCAATAATTTTTTTTTAATTGTTAGCTCATGCTTATCACAAAATATTAAATTTTGAAAATATTTTTTTATTGACAAATTTTCTACACATCAAAATCACTGAAATCCAAATATGCCCATATTTTCTGTTATGTAACACAAACAGGTGTATGCATTTACCTGTAGATCACCTGTTACTAACCTGTGAAATCAACAAGACACTACTGACCAGCTATTTTATGGCCCTGTTTATTACCTTGGGGTTAATTAGCAGACCATCAGCAAAAATGCTGAGCCTGGCTCAGCATCCAGATTATGCTCAGCATTTATCAGTGTATGCTGTCAGCTGTACTGTACCCGAAGAAAACCATCGACCTGACGCAAGTCAATGAAAAACTTTTTCATATAACATTGTATCAAGTACACCTTGCATTCTTGCCTGAGCAGGATTCAAACTCACGACATTAGTGGTGATAGACATTGATTGCATAGGTACATGTACATGTAGTTATAATTCCAACTACTATACGAATATGACCATGACGGCCCAGCGGGCCCACTCCTTTTTAGTTGAAAACTTAAAATGCATCTTTTACTACTTAAAACAGAAAGAAATTATCATTATACATGTACTTGCAGATTTGAATAAATATGTCTATATGAAATCTTACCTGCATTTAATTTGACACAACATGTCCATGACAAAATATGCATCAGAATTTAAATTTCTAGAATACCTTTATTAGTGCTTGCGAAGAGATTAGACTGGAGATACAATTTATGTAGAGATCAGAAAATGTCTTCGGAAGTCAAATCTCAAAGAGATTATTTATTATTTCTATTGTAAGTAATGCTGTGTGTATATGTTCCAGACCATACGCGTATTTGGACCGTATGGTATACTCGTACGGTCCGACCGTAAGAGTATACGGGTATTTAGACCATATGGTTTTTTTTCAATAGAAACATATCATAAACTTTTATTGAGTTTTACAAATTACATTTATCATAATTATTATTACTTTAAACAAAACACCACCACCTCATGAAAAGTAAACAGTTTTTGAACTAAAACGCAATTTTAATTGTCTACCTGAATCACATTTTCGCATGCACGCCCAGAGTGACACTTGCTGCTACAAGGAACGCCGGACTTTCTACACTTACATGTTTTGTTCATACATGTTCACTTGCATTTACATCTTTTGCTTGCAAGAGAAAAACTTGCTTGTTTTGCAGCAGCATGCAGAGAAATTTCTTCTGTTTCTCAATGCGAAGTATTAACTTTACGTGTCAAAAGTTCTATATCACCCATACCATAACATGAATTTAACACATCAAATTCATATGATAATTTGTACAAACTTGCATTTTTACCAATGATATCATCAACCCTACACAATAATCGTGGTATATTACCAGATGCCTTATCAACAATTGGTATTCTGACGGTTACAAAACGGTTACAAAAACGGTTAGACTGTAACATCGTAAGTCTCAGTAGATATTTCCGTCGTTTCAGTTCGTCTTTGTTTTCGTGTCGGTTGTACATGTACGTCAGCCATAACGGAAAACACGTTAGTCTGTGATCAGCTTAAGTCGACCATCGAAGTCCCGTGGGCACTGCCAGTCTGAATTTGTGCGTCAGTCGCAGTTTGTGTCTGTGAACCTATCTGTTCATCGGTATGTGAATCCGTCTCGATATCTGTCTGCAAGTTAGTCTCGGTTTCTGTCTGTGAGTCAGTCTCAGTTTCTGTCTGTGAGTCGGTCTCAGTTTCTGTCTGTGAGTCAGTCCCATTTTCTGTCCGTAAGCCAGTCTGTAAGTCTCCGTCTGTGTCAAACATGTATTCGGCCTTTCCTTCGTCAATGAACTCGTCAGTCTCTTGTGAACCTACACAAATACCATCATTAGTTTTTTGACCAAATACCATTTCAATTTCAAACTATTTTGTTAACTGCGAGTGAGCAGAATTCACTTATTACGAACATGCTAAATGCAAGACATGTACGTTTGTAATAGATTAAATTGGATTTATTTCTAAATTGTACAATTACGATAATTAACTTTTTAAAATATATTTTAGGTTCGAATAACGTTGATCTGTAAAATATTTTTGAAGCCTCGATAATATCTTAAAACTAGGCAGGCCGTACGCATATGGTCCGACCGTATAGGTATTTTGAAAAAATACTCATATGGTCCGGACCGTACGCGTACGGTCCAAATACGCGTATGGTCTGGAACATATATACTCCTTTCTCCCCTTTCCGGTGTAAACGTCGTTCCGGTGCAAACGAAACATTCGGGTTAGCACGGCAGTAAACGTGCATAACGTAGATCATACTTCACGCACTGAAGAACTGGAGACGTGGCTATGTGCTGACAGATAAACATCGGCGACAATGTTTGCAGTACAGGTAAAATTTAGTTTATTTCCTTTTGTTAGTGATTTCCATCAAATGCCCATCATGCACATATGCCTTATAGAACCACACCCCTCCTAAAAAGAAAGTATTTATTCCAAACATATCAAACATTTGTTTTGTGTCGTCTGCCATTTACAGAGCGTCCTAAACAATAAATCATGAGTCACATTGTGTCCCATCGGTGCTTCCATACAATCAGAATTTCTCATTGCACCGGAACGAGGTAAACAAACTTCAAGATGGTGCCCTTCAACAACCAAACTTTGTAGATGTAACTAAGGGTTAGTATGCAAGGTTGCAGTTTCAGTTTTACATTTTTTGGAAGTTAAATGCATGAATTTTCTCTAGATTTTTTTTATTTCTTTCATGCACAGCAGATCGGTATCGAAATTTACCGGAAAAAATTTCATCACTGGAACAGTGTTAAAGCAGTATACATGTACCTTTTTGGTGTCCAAGTCAACTTGACACTGGGTCCCCAGTTCTACAATATACAACCTGAATTTAAAACAAAAACAAACAAATAATAAGGTACACACCAGCTGAAATTCCCGTCTACGATCATAAGCTTGTTGTATGCCAGAATCTTTCCATAATGCTTTCATAGGTTCCACATACTGCTGAAATGTCACTTCATCTAGTTTATTTGCATTGTCACAACTGAAAACGAAACTACCATATTTAGAGTTAACTTCATCACCCCATGGAATACTTAGTTTGTCTCTTGCATCAATAAGAACTCTCAATCCCTTAACAATATTTCCATAAATCACACCTTTAAATTCTCTAACAGCTTCATCATCAAAATCTTGTCCATGAATTATTTTCATTTGTTTTAAGAATGTGCTTTTTCCACTTTCACCTGCACCAAGTAATAGTATTTTAATTGTTCTTCTGAATGTAATCTTCTCTTTAGCCAGGGCTTTATCTATCATTTTACTCCTATTCCGTTGCTGTTTATCAGTGTCGGTCATACAGCATGACATGATTATGTCAGCCATTGTAGGCTCTCACCCCGCCCATGACGTCAAAACAACAAACCAACTTCCGGCGAGTGATTATTTCACAGTATAGGAACCTATACGCCTGAAATCTCTTATTGACGTTCTCTTCTGTAAACTGCATTACGGTTTCGGTGGAAAACGACTGCCCACGCTTTCAAAGCAGACAAGATTTTTGGAATTTATTATCGACAGATACAATGTATCTGTGTAAAAATATTACAGAATGTACATGATTCATTACTCTAACGGATGCTATTAAAGTTTCTTTGGATAAAATAACGCAACAAATTCAGAATGGAGTATCAAACATTTGTTTTTACTAACAGAAAAGGTAAAAATTCCTTTTTTTATGCCTAAATGGCTTCCAATTTAGACTGTATTTGCACGGATAGTTTTGGATGTGAGAAGCATTCTTTTTACAAAGAAGCGATAAAGAAAACATAATTTTTCCTACTAAAAAAATGGATTGAAAAAATGAATGTACTGTCGGCTGTTTGCTGTAGCTGTTTATGTCTATTTGACGTCGCATTTGAAAACGGTCTGTAACCTGATTGACGTGTTAAATTTGTATTTTAAGATGTATATTTATTTAGCAATGCTGAGGTATTCATATCTNTACCAGATAGCGTAGTGCATGCCAGTTCCGTAGAGGCATTTAAGACCGCCCTAGGGAACCACCGACAATAAGACCGTCGGCGCTCTCTCTACCGTTGTATAAAAGCCAGAATTGGATACTACAACGTAACATATACAGATACAGATACAGAGAATTTTGCATAAACTGTGTTCATATCTATTGACATTACCAACATAAGTATCGGGAATATTATTCAAGGATAAAGGATCAAACGGGACACTTTTATTTTATCCTTGTTCAAAAGAACCTGTTAAAATGGTAAATATGACGCTATTTGGCTAATCCATTTAAAAAACAAAACAAAGATGCAGTCCTTTCATCAATCAATCATACGCATTCTGTCAAGTTTTTGGACATAAAGGTTATTAGAATTTGATGAAAACATAGAAAAACTTACCTGCCGTGAAAGCGTAAGATGTCGAATTCCACCGAAACCGTAATGCAGTTTACCGATGAGCACGTCAATAAGAGATTTCAGGCGTACAGGTTCCTACACAGTGTATTTGCTGGTTCCAAGTTTAATTTGTTGACAAATGTTTTAACGGAAACAAAAATCAGGACGAACTTCTTCTCCTTTCATTTTGAGGTGGACCACCTCGTATTTATTTACATGAAATTGACTAACAAAAGAGCAATTTTATAGATTACCTATTCTTGTTTTGGGGGACACCCTAGTCTGCGGAAAATGAAAAACCGGAAATAAAAAAAACCCGGTATATTTTACCTTGTAACTTCTAAACGACATAAGATATCTTCAAAATTTAAACTGATTTGAAAAGATAGTAAAAAGATCTAATTCGTGATTCAAAAATATTTTAAAAATAATTTTTAAAAAGGCCAATATAATGGCCGAAAACAAAATCGTCAACTTCGGTATTGAAACATTTCAACTTTGAACTCTTGTCATAGGAATATGTTATAAACCGGGCAAAATTAATTGATGTATTTCTAAGGAATTATATAATAAATATTTTGATATCAATTTTATTATAGTTAGATATATATAAAGAAACCTGAAAAATCGTGGCCGGAAAGGAATTCGGTAGTGAAATTGTGAACAACATTTTTTATCTCTGATCTCAAATTTCACAAATATTACATTTACCGGTCCCAAATGATTTACATATTTCCAAAGAAAATTATATAAGGAATATTTTGATACCAATTTTATAATAATTAGGCATAAAGAATTTGAAAAATTGTGGCCGGAAAGAACTTTTGTAGTGAAATTTTGAACAACATTTTTCGTCTTTGATCTCAAATTCCACAAAAATCACATTTACGGTCACATTTACATTTCTTTTATCAACTGAACAGTGCGCATGAGCTATAATCTCCCCGAAAGAGTTCAAATCTTGGGTCACGCGCATATCATTTGCATTTCTGTACGGGTAAACAGAATTATCTGCTGTCAAATATTTTGCGATTTGCTCTTAAAATCTGATTTTGAGCGGGTTTTTTTTTTTAAGTTATGCAGTTGATTTAAGTTAAAATTAAGTGACATATTAAGTGAAAATATTTAATTCAAAAATTCCACGATATTTGCCTTTTATATTACTTTAACCAAGGATTTATATAGTAGTCCTACTATATAAATCCTTGCTTTAACTAAAGAAACATCGTAGTTAACCTGTAAAATATACGTAAGTCTTTCAATAAAAAAAAAGAAAGTGTTCAGGATTAAAAAAATAATTATTACATATTAAAATGAAATTAAAAATCATTTCGATCCCTCCACAGATCTCATCAGGCGGTAGTAGTTATGTGCAATGTAAAGTGCATGCACACTGGGACTATTATACTAATAGTCCCAGATGCACATTACTACAGATTTCCCCGCTATGGTTTTTTGTAAGTTTTATTTATACAAAAAAAAAAGTGTAATAAATTAGTAATATCAGATTAAAAAAATCATTTCGATCCCTCCACAGATCTCATCAGGCGGTGACAGGTAACTGTCTGCACAAAACTACAGATTTCCCCGCTATGATTTTTTATGCAAGTAGTCAGGTGGCTTTTTTAATGTAAGTAGTCATGCAAGTGACATTATATGTCCATTATAAAATATATATCTATAAAAACAAGTGTTAAAAAATCAACTTAAAAATAGTGAACTTTTACAAACCATGGTCTAACATGAAGATCTTGATGTTATTCCATGATTATGACATCACATGAGAATAATAGTGAAGTTTCTATGGAAGTGGGAGGAGCTTAAGTCATGGTTTAATATAAAGATCTACATGTTATTCCATGGTTAACGCGGACGTCGAAGAGAACACCATTTTGTCAATCGTGTAATGTCTGTTACAAACCATATATACCATGGATCTTACTCATGAACTTATTTAAACCAACTCATCCTTCGGATTCGTTGGTTTAAATAAGTTAATTCGTAAGAACCATGGTATATATAATACTTATTGTTTTGAACGGTAACAACCCAATGATCTTTACCAGTATGATGAATTTGTACTGATGGTAGGTCTTGTGGTTTGAAACCACAATTGCTTGCTTGTCCACTTACCTTGAGTTTTGACTGGGGCTAATGTTGTATGCTGTAAACCATTGGTATCAGGAAACTGTGTTCTTAACAATTAAGTTTTATCTGAGCATAAATATTTATTCTGCATTATTAATTGTTTGTGATTTTGATCACATATGCCTGCCCATGGTATATTAGCTTGACTTTCAACACTGACTGTTGGCGACATCGGTTCAGTATTGCTTAAATCTATGACTGTTTCTGCTTCAATCTTACGGTTTTTTTAACTAGTAACTTTTTATTTATTTCTGATGACTGACATTTACTTGCGTTAAAAACTGTCGGAAGTTCGTCTGTCTCCGATTTAGTTTCTTCCTCAATCACACTCAAGTCTATCTTGATGATTTAGAGCATACAACATCCTTTTCGCGCGTTTCAATCGTAGCCCGGTTCTTGCGCTGATGCAATGTATGTTGTCATTTAGCGTCATGATGACACTCAAGTCACGTCTTTGAAAAAATGGCTGAAGACGAGTTTGTTGAAAAAAAAAGTCAGGAGATGGTAAGCGTAACTTTAAAGTTACAAAACTTTAGAGGAATCTCGGTGTCTTATGTTGTTTGGTCCATAGAAATGTCTTTGACCCAAATTCAGCTTGGCCCATATTTTCTACGGGAAATCAATCCAATTTATTTTTAAGTTCAAAATTTCGGCGGCGTTTACGCTATATACGTTGTCGTTAAAGCTGCTAAGTTTAGTGGCGGATCCAGAATTTTCAAAAAGGGGAGCCCGGACTCGATTTAAAAAAAAAATTCCGCATGCAAGTTGACAAAGAAAAAAAGGATTTTGGTTCCTAAAGGGAGACTGACCCCCTTGCCCCACCTCTGGATCCTCCCCTGAAGTTCTTCTGAATTATTTCATATAATGGATGGTAGATTTTGAAATATACATATTCGCTATGAAGATTTCAAAATTTACATATTAATAATTTCTGTGCAGCTTAGGGGAAATATCTTTAGCTTATAATTTACATATAGACAAAAATGTGATATTTGTTTGATTTTTTTCAAATCCAATGCTGTGTCCTTTCGGTGTTTTGTAGACAGTTTTGACGTTCTATTTACAACAGAACAGCTGGTCGATGAAAGTCTTGGAGAGGTTCTTAGGCGACCCCCAGACACCTCTCCCAATTTCTTTCGCCTCCCTCCGCTCGGTGATTTAGTGTTTTTGCCTCATTTAAAAAAGAGTCTAGTTACGGCCATGAACTGTTGTTTGCTTTACAGTATTGTCCACAGGTGATGAAATGGTGGTGTCACATTCTGTCAGCAGGGATTCCTGCGACAAGTGCTTTTGACAAGACTATGTTATACGTATTATATACGTCACACACTTCGAAGAGAAAGTGAAAATTGACTGATCAGTGAAATTTCACAGCTGATTACAATGTTTGTTTTGTTAACACAAAGCTAACTCATTTATGGCTTCATGAATAACTATGATTTTTTTAATCCTGAACACTTCATTTTAAATGAAAAACTTGAATATATTTTACAGGTTAATTACAATGTTTGCTTAGTAAACACAAAACTAGTTCATTTATGGCTTTTTGACCGGTAAATGTGATTTTTGTGGAATTTGGGATCAAAAACGAAAATTGTTGTTCAAAATTTCACTACAAAGTTCTTTCCAGCGACGATTTTTCAAATTTCTTTGTGCCTAATTATTATAAGATATAATAAGATCAAAATGTTCCTTACATAATATTCTTTAGAAATAAATAAATCATTTTTGACCGGTAAATGTAATATTTGAGATCAGAGACGAAAAATGTTGTTCACAATTTCACTACCGAGTTCCTTTACGGCCACGATTTTTCAAGTTTCTTTATATCTACAGTATGTTGCCAAAAGTATTGCAACATGTAAAAAAAATCCCCTATATACACAATGTAATCAACCAAAGCCATGTTAAAAATTTTGTTTATTGTGAAGTCATTTCTGGATAGATTTTAACAAATTGTTTATTTGCTCATTATGTTTATATGAGTGGTTTTTATTTGTACATAACAGGATTGTCAATTTTTAGGATTTATTTTTAGTTGAAATATTACAAGAAAATCAAAGTCAATTTTCATTTGTTATGTTTAAATTATGTACAAATGAAAACCACTCATATAAACATAATGAGCAAATACACAATCAAAATATAAACAATTCTAAATGTTTTGGTGTAAAATTTGTTTCAAATCTATCCAGAAATGACTTCACAATAATTTTTTGTAAAAAAATGGTTTTGGTTGATTCAAGGATTTATAAGCTCGCAAAGCGAGCTATTTATGGTATAAGCATGGTAAAATTAAATCAATAAAGGAATAACATCCATACATTACACTATGCCTATGAAAAGTTTCAACACATNAATTATACATGTATGTACATAAGCATAAAGTTTTGCACATGTTTGCTCATCCAAGGATATCTAAGTGATTATCTTTGCGAGCTTTTCCAGGCAGTGCCTGTTTCATATTATAGTAGGAAGGAAAATCCTTGGTTGATTATATCAAGGATTTATATAGTACTATATAAATCCTTGATTATATAGGGATTTTTTGTTACATGTTGCAATACTTTTGGCATGTAGCTGTGTAACTATGATTAAATTGGTATCAAAATATTTATTATATAATTCTCGTTAGAAATTCATCAATTGATTTTGCCAGGTTTATAACATATTCCTATGACAAGAGTTCAAAGTTGAAATTTTTCAGTATCGAAGTTAACGATTTATTTTTTCTGACCATCACAATTATTTTTAAAATATGTTTACATCACTTATTAGATATTTTATTATCTTTCCAAATCAGTTTAAATTTTTAAGATATCTTATGTCGTTAAGAAGTTACAAGGTAAAATATACCGTTTTTTTTTTAATATTTCCAGTTTTTCATTTTCCGCAGACTAGGGAGTCCCTTTTGTTTTGTGTTGTTTCCGGAACCAGTTCAGTTAAAATGGCAGCCTCCATGGTCAAAGGACATGGAAAATTGTTTCATCATATTTGTCGAAAAAAATTTAGTCCTTCACTACATTCTAAGAGACATGCAACATCATTCTATGTTTTGTAAGCTATTTTTATGTTTTTAAAATGCACAGTAACTTACAACTAGGTGTTTCGACAGTTAGTCCAAAATAAATTTGGGAAATGTCAGCCGACTATCATTTTCGGCCTTGTCATTTTGCTTATTCTTTTCACGTGAACCGATTATCCGTATGACGGTATAATGCAATGTCTACACAGACAAATTCATACGGTCGTTTGTCATAAATGAGTTCGCAATATGGCTGACGTAACGTTATTCATAAAATCACACTGGCATTTAAAAAATCCAATTATTAGAGGACGTAAGTCCTCATTACGGTAGACCACATACTGATGCACTATTTCTCGCATCGGTCTCGCGATCGAGAGATTAAAAATGTTGTGGCGCTGACATTTAAACCCGGATGTGGAAAGCCAACATAGATATGAAAGTAAAAACTTTCATAAAAAAAGATTTAAATAATAACAAAATTGTTTTGTTTTTAGCTCGACTTTTCGAAGAAGAGAAGTCGAGCTATTGTCGTCACTCGGCGTCAGCGTCTGGGTCAGTTAAGTTTTTTGTCAGAGTTCATTTCTCAAAAACTATCAAAGGTATTCATTTGAAACTTGGAATACTTGTTCACTATCAAAAGAGGAACCAATTACAACAAGGCAGATGACCCTGTGATTTGTATATCCAGAGTTATCTGCCCTTGTTTCGACATAGAAATTAGGGATATTTTTTTTAGTATACAGTCGAACTTCAATAGCTCGAACACCGCTGACATCTCGAACTGCATTAAAAGTCTGGTCATCGTTTACTATATCTATATTGAATAAACTTCGGTTTCTCGAAATGTCAAACTAATATTTCGGTCCCCAAAACAGTAACAATAAGGAAATTACCAACGAAAACTCGAACTGCAATTTTAATGAGCGTCTGTGTCAAAAATTCACCTGAGAACAGCAGGTGTGATTTACACAAGCTGTATTGATCAGTGTTGATTGATGACAGGTAGGTGATTAACGGTGTAAATCTCTTAGCTGAGTTGTAATCAGAATGTCATCTTAATCTTTAAAGAAAGTTAATCAATTAACAGTCGGCGATCTTTAAAAAGATTAATTAACGCACAAAGTTAAACAAATTAATTTAGTGATGATCTGGTCATTGTGTACATCGATTGCTTTCAAATGCCAGGTTAAAAATAAACACAAAAACAAAACGTATTTATTACTAAGAAAGGTAAAATGTACAAATAATGAATAAACAACAAAACACATGAATCAAGATCTACATGTACATACGTTAAAGGTGACAGTTATAAGTCCAAATGAAAGCATATTATCGGTTACACAACTACGGAAATTTCATATACATATTATAACATATTGTGCACTTCCGGTTCAGACCGGAAAATTTTCTGAACTTCGATTGCTCGAACTATTTTCGTCGGTCCCTTTGAGTTCGAGTCATCGAAGTTCGACTAATTAAAATTTCTCAGTAGCTATCAAAGCTATTAACTTGAAACTCAACACACTTGTAGAAAGTGTTGACCCCAATCTGTTGACAAGAGAAGACAACTGCATCCAGCATTTTATTTGAGTTATTCCCCCTTTTTGACTTAGAATTTCTTAAAAAAATACAATTTCTCAATAATCATGATAGGCAGTGAAATGAAACTCGACATACCTGTTCATTATCAAATGGGGAGCCCATTACAACAAGGAAGCTGGCCCTGTGATTTGTATATCCAGAGTTATCTGCCCTTGTTTTGGCATAGTACATAGAAATTTAAGATATTGTTTTAGTATAATTAAAATTTCTCAATAACTATCAAAGCTATTAACTTGAAACTCAATACACTTATAGAAAGTGTTGACCCCGTTATGTTGACAAGAGAAGACAACTCTATCCAGCATTTTATTTGAGTTATTTCCCTTTGTTTACTTTCATTTTTTTTTCTCTAAAAATACATTTTTCTCAATATAAACTATGATAGGCATTAAAATGAAACCCAACATACCTGTTCACTATCAAAAGGGGGAACACATTGCAGAAGGGTAACCTCCCACTCCCAACATATAATCCCCTCCCCCCCCAAATTTTTATTATTTTTATTTTCATATGCACTAAATTAGTGTTGCAAGAAAAGATTATACCCCACACCACACCCAAAACTTTTTTTGTGAGACACACTTCTGAATATATTTACCAATCTTGCAAACATATTTGCTTATTTGCTTATATGACCATCATAGTTAGAAGTATGTATAACTTTGTAAATTACCTGCAGTTTAATATCAGATTCAGATACGAAAAAGTCAAGCGTTTAGCACCCGTGGGAAGTTCTCTTGTTATGAAATAAAATATTGTATTTCCGTGTCCAAGTCAATAATTTCAAAATAACATCTATTTCATTGACAACTATGCACCCTATGTCAATTTCGTAAAATTGTGAGGTCGTGTGTAATTTACTGTAAACAAACACAGCACCTTTTTCAAGAAGTGTGTCAAGAAAAACAACATTCCAGTGGAATAATAAATGATGAATATAGAATAAATGTAACTCAGCTTAGAATAAATTTATTATCATTATTCAGAACTTTTTACTAGGATGCATTTTCTTGTAGCTATCGTCACTGAATAACGCATTCGACAGTTGACAGAATTGACGATCGCACAACTTTTTCCGACTCTGGTCACATGACATGCCTGACAGTAGTTTATATATCACATGACATGCCTAACAGTAGTTATATATCACATGACATGTCTGACAGTAGTTTATATATCACACGATATACCAGACAGTAGTTTATATATCACATGACATGTCTGACAGTAGTTTATATGTCGCACGATGTGCCACACAGTAGTTTATATATATCTCACGACATGCTGACAGTAGGAATAATTACCATTTACAAAGTACAGAAAATGCAATTTCTTATTTCAGATTACCAGAGACACCACGAGATACAGCAGAAACTAACCCCATACTCAGATATGAGAAACTACCAGAATTTTCAAAAATAACACCAGAAAATATAATCAAGGGAGGTGCAAAGTTGGCAATAGAATTTGAAACAAAGCTAGCAGCACACATTGAACAATTATCTGGTAGGTAATGCACAACAAGCAAAAGATAGACATCATGCACAGTGAATAAAGGTAATACACAATGAAAAAAACAGTCAATAATCAAAGATCAAAGATAATTTACAGTGAACAACATATAATACCACACAATACTATAGATAAAAGGACAGTAGTAGAAAATCAAAGGAGCGAAGATCAAAATGTAATACATCAAAAACTAACATCATGATATTTAAAAAGACGCAGAGTTAATACACAGTGGTCAAATGTTAATGTACATAGATAAAATATTACATATTAAAATCATTATGTTTTGATAGTATATAAATCTCAGCAATAACTGTATTTTATATTACAGATGTACATTATCCAAAGACTTTTGAATCTGTGTTTAAACCTATAGAAGAAATAACTATTCCAATTAATTATGTATGGCGTACCAGCAAAATTCTAAGCCATGTGACAAATCAAGATTATAAAAGTGCATTTCAAAGGGTAAGTTTATTGTGATCATTTCAATAACATAAGTATGTTATTGAAATAGGGAAGGGTAACCAACAATTGTCCAGTCTGACAATTGCACACCTAATATAATTAATTAAGTGTCCACCTCACATTAAAGAGTTGTTGGAATTTGTATCCTAGCCATTTTTTCTTTTTTTATATGACCGCATATATTTTGCAGTCATATTGTGGTATGATGTTGTCATAAAAGTGTCCAAATGCAGTCTTTTGTAATTTTATTGGCAAGTAAAAGAATTGACCAAAAGACATTTTGCATGAAGCGTGATAGCACTTCATATAAAGTTAGTAAGTGGTTGATGTTTAACGCCCATTCAGCAATTTTTCCAGGCAATTCTTGTTTCTGATTAGTCGATTAAAAAAAAAATCTTCTCTGAAACCACTTGGCCAAATGAAACAAACGAAACTTGGTAGGAAGCATCTATGGAAGGTCCTCTATAAAGATTGCACATTTCGTCCCAATCCGTGAACAAATATGGCCGCCACAGCCAATTCTTGTTTCTGATTGGTCGATTGCTAAAAAAATGTCCTCTTCTGAAACCACGTGGCCAAATGAACTGACACTGGGTAGGGAGCATTTATGGAAGGTCCTCAATAAAGATTGCTAATTTGGTCCCTATTCGTTAACAAACATGGCTGTCACAGACAATTCTTGTTTCTGATTGATCGATTTCTAAAAATCTTCTCCTCTGCAACCACTGGGCCAAATGAACCGAAAAGTAGTAGGAAGCATTTATGGAATGTTTTATATAAAGATTGCTCATTTCGTCCCCATCTGTTAACAAACATGGCCACCACAGGAAATTCTTTGGTCGATTTCTAAAAAAGTCTTTTCCTCTGAAACCGCTTGGCCAAGTGAACCGAAATTTGGTAGGAAGCACCTATGGAAGATTCTGTATAAAGTTTCCTCAAAACGGAATGAAAGGTGAGTGACACAGGCAGTAAATATAGAACACATCATTTATTTCCAGTCAATTATGGATATTTTTTCTTTTTTTTAACAGTGAATTGTTGTTTATGCAAAAAATAAAAAGGACAAAAAGTATTATAGTTCTTGCAAAATAATTCAAGCTCTTTATTAATACAAAAATGTATTCACTTTCATATGGACAAAATTTTCATGAAATACAACGTGAAAGGTATAAAATAATACAATAAGAGATATATATGTAAGACTCAGATCAACGTCCAGTCTCTAATCGACGTCCAATCCTCAAATCGGCGTCCAATGCTCAAATATATTCACTTTCTGAAATCGACGTCCAATGACGTCACTGACGTCACATCCGTTATGGCAGGTTATTGAAGCAATGATGGAGAAGGGACAAGACCAGATTCCAGATGAGGGGTTCTTGATGAAAAAAATACCTATGTTTTTTTGGTTGTTACTGTAGATAAAATCTTATTGTGTTTATACGGGCCCGATTGAGAAATCATTGAAAACACGTATTATTTCAATATATGATACTATGTTGATAATATAAAAGAATGGGAAAATGCCAAAAAAAAACAACTTTAAGTAACAGATTTAAAAAAAAAAACACGCAAAGCAAAACTGTCATTACAATTATTTCTCAATTTACAGTATGTCGCTTTTGTTTCTATATTTTGTCCGGAATACAACTATTAAAACAGGAAAATGAGTATTATAGCAAATCTGTATAGGCTGTACAAATATTAAAAATCAAACAGAGAATAGAACATGGAAATCTACATAAAAACTGCTTGAAAGCATCCACTGCTCAACCATTTTGAATTTTGGACACTTCGATGCCATTCAATGTTGTATTATATTTTGATTTCAAGCTTGTTTAAATAAGAGTGTCACTGATGAGCTTTTTTGTGGATGAAACGCAGATCAGGCGCACTGAATTTATGTCTGGTACTTTGACGCTTTGATATAATATGCAATGCAGATGATGTACAAACTTGACCCACATTCATCATATGACAAGGTAAATATCGATCTTAGCTCTGAAAAGGACATAGATTTGATAGCAATAAATCGGCCATAGATATAGAATAATAGGTTCTTACATACGTTCTTGGGAAAGACCGGGTGATCTTCCACGAGTGATAGACATTTTATGTCTTTTCGCGAGTGGAGCGCAGCGAAACGAGCGAAAAGAAACAAAAATTTCTAGCACGAGTGGAAGATCACCCAGGCTTTCCCAACAACACATGTAAGTACCTATTTCTTCCGTAAACCAACTACTTTCACTATCGCGAACTCCTAGAGACCCCCGCCATTGATCAGTAACTAATTTGCATAAATTATCAGATCAATATCATTGAGCGTTATGAAATACACATCACATAAAATTGACTTTTGTGACACCGATTGATAAACTAAGTAGGTTTCTACTGATATTTGAGCTTTTCTCACTAATATTTTATTGAAAGTACAGTATTTTCCTTCATGAGACACCCCATACATGAAATATGACGTGACACATATTTTGACGTCATTAAAGAATGACATCAAAGGTACAGAAATATAGGGTCTAACACTGGGAGAGGTGGAAGATAGTAAAATCTGTGACACCCATGGGTAAGATTTAAATCGTATCGGACGAGGCTTGTCCAAGTCCGATACGATTTAAATCTTATCCGAGGGTGTCACAAATTTTACTATCTTGTACCTTTTACAGTGTTTGACTCTTTTTCTCACCCCTTTCTACCGTGTCAATGTTTTTTACTTTTTGTGTAATTTGGTGTATTAATTTGCGAACCGTATCACAGGACCAAAATGCCACGGATTAAAATAAAACAAGATTTTCATCTTACAACTTTAAAGAGGTTCAAAATAATAAAGTTAACAAACTTGTGATAGATTCTACAATAACAAAATCCTGCACCTTTTAAGATGTTTGCCTCTTTTTCTTCTCTCTTTCTATCGTGTCAATATTTGTTTACGTTGAGAAAATATAGAGTGCTCTCCCTTGTTAGGTAACTGACATAAATAAAAAAAATTACCTCCCTTTGACCAACGTCAAATAACTTTTTACAGGCATTTATTGCTGTTGTAGTAGCATTTATAATATATTTATAAAATACATTGTATTTTATTGTGAAATACATTTAAAATACTGACAAGTCACTATAAATCGACAATTTAATTCAACAATGGAAAACAATTTTGCAAGAAAAACGGCGTGTAGCTTGTCGTACCCTGGAGCCAGGGTAAGATAGAAAAATCTTTTTCACCTAAATTAACGGATTACTTTATCCAAGGGGTGAGAAAAGGACATCTAGAATTAATACGAAAAAATGAAAATAAAAGACACAAAATTTAATACGGTTGAAAAAAACCCCAAAACAATGGTTAAATCCGTAATATATCTATTATTCAGCTATCAGACAGGATATATAATGTGACATTCCCGGCTTAGGATATATATTTGAACAATTTTTTTCTTGTTAGAGGCGTTCTGATTGGATGTCACAACGAGTAGAGACGAGTGCACATGCACTCGTCTTAACTCGGTCGCCTCAACCCGAAAACGTCCATTTACGGAAGAATTTGGAAAGGACGCCGATTTGAGAATATCCTTGCATTGGACTGTGATTTGAGATAATGACGTCAGTGGACGCCGATTTGAGGCATGGACGTCGATCTGGGTCTATCATACATTTATTGGAATTTTTTTTTTTTCAGATAGATCGACAGATTAAAGAAGCCAAGCTTGAAAGATGGATAAATGAGCCTCTTTTTAATGCAGTCAAGGTCAGTGTCAATGAAGGTCAATAATGAATCAGTGGCCATGTATAATCTGTAATTCAATGAGGGTTTAGGCTTAGGTTTATGGTGTTTAATGCCACTTTCAACAATATTTCAGTTATATTGTGGCAGTCAGTTTTATTGGGGGAGGAAACCGTAGTACCCGGCAGGGATTAAGATTAGTGGTCGCCCAGTCGCAAATGCGAGTAACATTTGTGTTGGGCGACATATACTACGTATAATCGTCGCCCAGTTGGCTATTGCACAATTTAATTGAGTCAGGTGCATATCGAAGTTCTGCTGGTCGTAAATCAACATCTTGGAATTCCTCTTTTTGTCAAAATAGGTTTATCACGTGATTCCCTCGTTGTTCTTGTTGTTGTTATTAAATTAATAAAACCAAGGCCTCCCGAATATGTCTGATAGAACAGGCAAATTTTGGCTGTTCCCGTTATAATGCATTCCGAGATGTTTTGGGTAAAATAGAAGGAACAGCCGCTGTTCTCATTATTGATGTTCAACATACTTTGTTATTTTCACAGTAGTCGTTTATGGAAAATTTCCTGACAGAAATTTTAATAAAATATTTTTTTTATTAATATATCGTTTCCGTTTTCATTGATATTTTTATGTTATATTGCTTTTTTCTTTGTTTTAATTGCCAATAAGGGGTTAAAGGAAACAAAAGGGACCAACACCCAAAATGATAATTTTTGTATTTTAAGTGGGATTTATACGAAATTTTTTCCATTGAATTCCATCTGTCTGGAGGATGGAAACAAATTTGTTGTAGCATTTACCTATAACAATCGTAACACAGGAAACAACTGATCTTACCTAAGCCACTGACAAACTTGATCACACAAGATTGTGTTTAATTCACCTTACCATGAAGAGGAGTAAGCTTTAGTGGTGTTATCAACTAATTGTATAAGTAGTTATAGATCCTACACTCACAGCCACAGAAGACCCTGTATATGTATCAAATGACTTTTGCCAATTTATATTAATAAAGCATCCTAACGAAAGTTATGTTTTGAAAATTGTGGTTGGCAATTTAAGAACATCTGACCTTTTGTTAATTTTATCAATTTTTGTGTAAAACAAGGAAATTTTGCACTATCATCAAACTTTTTTCTGCTCAAAATTCAGGAAATTGCAGCGGATCGTAGTAATTTAGAAGAGTACCAACAGAGATTAGTGGACTTATATTTGTCAGAATGCAGACGGAATGGCATGACCTTTCAAGGCAAAGAAAGAATAAAGTTTTATAACATATTGAGGAAGAGCTACAGAGACAGAGATGCTTTTAAGTAATTAGTATGCTAATCACTGTTGTTTATTGGAATTCTAAGTTATATTTGCCAAAATAACATGTCACTAAGGCTTGTTATTATTTTGTTTGTTCATTACTCTTATAGGTACAGAAAACCATTCTTCAATCATAACATCAACAGTGCACCATTCAGGTTATCAATTTTCTTTTCTGAATTGCTGACTACTATTATTGTTTCATTAACTGATCAGACTTCTATTGTAAGTGGATCTGGACAAAAGTTTTGTCTGTCATTATATTTCATCTGTTCGTAAACTTTATACATTTCAATATTTTTCAGAGAAACCATATGACCATATGGAAATAAACTAGGCAGAAATCTTTCTTCTATGATTCTTTAAAAGTTTGTGTTTTTTATTGAAATCCAACACTGGACATAGTTTAGCATAATACCCTATCAGAAAATATTGAACCCGATTTAATCTAAAATATACATGAATTGATGATCCTATTTATATTTTGTGCCGATCCTAAAACCCTGTTGCCTGTAAGTGCCTTTGGATTTACAACTAGCTATGCAATCCGTGCCTATCAACACTAAAATTGTGAACTTGAATCCCACTCATGGCAAGGTGTACTCAATACAACATTATGTGATAAAGTTTGTCAATGACTTGCGGCAAGACGACGATGTTCTCTGGATGTTCCGATTTCCTCCAACAATAAATCTGAAAACCACAAGATAACTAGAATATTGTTGAATGTGGCCTTAAACACCATAACCATAACCCTAACCATATGATAAAAATGTTTAAAATCCCTTTTTATTATTAAGCTCACCTTACCAAAGGCAATGTGAGGTTTTGCCATCACTTGTTGTCCGTTGTCTGTCATCCGTTAACTTTTCACATTTTAATCTTCTCTTCTGAAACCCCTCAGGCAAATGAACAGAGACTTAGTAGGAAGCATCTATGACAGGTCCTCTATAAAGACTGCTCATTTTTCCTGATCCATTACCAAACATGGCCACCACAAGAAATTCTTGTTTTTGATTGGTTGATTTCTAAAAAATCTTCCCCTCTGAAACCACTTGGCCTAATAAATCGAAAATTGGTAGGAAGCAACCTTGGAAGGTCCTCTATAAAGACTGCTAATTTAGTTACGATCCATTAACCAACATGGCTGCCACAGGCCATTCTTGTTTCTGATTGGTTGATTTCTAAAAAATCTTCTTCTCTGAAACCGCTCTCCCAAATGAGCTGAAATTTGGTAGGAAGCAACCTTGGAAGGTCCTCTATAAAGATTAATCATTTTGTCACGATTTGTTAACAAACAATGCCGCCACAGGCAATTCATGTTTCTGATTAGTCAATTTCTAAAAATCTTCTCTCAAACCACTTACCGTATTTTACGGACGATAGGTCGATATTTTTTTTCCTCAACACGCTGGCTTCAACCTATCGTCCACATCGACCTATACAAGGATGAAGTTTAGAAAAATCTCGAATTCCTTAAAAAAATTCTCGATAAAAATTACGTTTTTGTTTACAGTATACCTTTATTTTGCTGTAGGTTTTTTTTTTAATAAGAAGACTGAAATCATTGATGTTCTTGAGGTTATTTTTTTTTAAATATAGCATATTAACAGGGGGTGCAATTTCGGGAAAAAAATGTTCAATATCCCAAAAAAAATATTCAATTATCAGCAAAAATCAGTTCAATATTGTATTGTTTAATATACTATAAAAAATGCATGTTGTTGAAAAAAAATCACAGGATGGATCGTTTTACTATATATACTATATATATATTTATTATCACAAAATGTTTAGGCCTAAATATAGCTATAGCTTGTCCATCAAAAACAAGCCTGCGCATGAGGTTGTAGTAAATAAATGGCGGTTGCAACTTGCAATACATCTCACAATAAATGTGAAGAACAAGCTTTTTATACTAATTACACTGGAAAATAATTATCGATTCGTTAAACTAGAATGTTCTACACTTGAATTGGTCAATTAGGAACAAATAAAATAATCAACACAGGTGAACCTCTGTCGGCACGTAAATATCCTGATCAGCTGATTGAAAATTTACTGGACCGAGACGATCACATAATTTGTGTACTATTAATTTAAACACAGTTTAAAAGTATCTCAATAAAACTGCACAAGGTGATACATTGTATTGACAGCTTAATTATTTTATTGTATAAACATCCATTTACCATCTATTTAATTTTTGACACCCACAGATGGTCTGATTTAAATGTCATCGATGTCTGGCTTTACAAACCAGACTCTTCATAAAAAACACACAAGCACAAGTTTAAAAACATAATTTTATTCAATTTAAATTTCATTATTATTTCGTTTATGACACATAAGAATAGTATTCTTGAGCTAATACTTNTTGATTGGTTGATTTCTAAAAAATCTTCCCCTCTGAAACCACTTGGCCTAATAAATCGAAAACTTGGTAGGAAGCAACCTTGGAAGGTCCTCTATAAAGATTAATCATTTTGTCACGATTTGTTAACAAACAATGCTGCCACAGGCAATTCATGCTTCTGATTAGTCAATTTCTAAAAATCTTCTCTCAAACCACTTAACGTATTTTACGGACGATAGGTCGATATTTTTATTCCTCAACACGCTGGCTTCGACCTATCGTCCACATCGACCTATACAAGGATGAAGTTTAGAAAAATCTCGAATTTAAAAAAAAAATTCTCGATAAAAATGACGTTTTTGTTTACAGTATACCTTTATTTTGCTGTAGGTTTTTTTTTTAATAAGAAGACTGAAATCATCGATGTTCTTGATGTTATTTTTTTTTAAATATAGCATATTAACAGGGGGTGCAATTCCGGGAAAAAATGTTCAATATCCAAAAAAAAATATTCAATGACCAGCAAAAATCAGTTCAATATTGTATTGTTTAATCAAATATATACTATAAAAAATGCATGTTGTTGAAAAAAAATCACAGGATGGATCGTTTTACTATATATATATTATCACAAAATGTTTAGGCCTAAATATAGCTATAGCTTGTCCATCAAAAACGAGCATGTGCATGAGGTTGTAGTAAAAAAAATGGCGGTTGCAACTTGCAATACATCTCACAATAAATGTGAAGAACAAGCTTTTTATACTAATTACACTGGAAAATAATTATCGATTTGCTAAACAAGAATGTTCTTCACTTGAATTGGTCAATTAGGAACAAATAAAATAATCAACACAGGTGAACCTCTGTCGGCACGTAAATATCCTGATCAGCTGATTGAAAATTTACTGGACCGAGACGATCACATAATTTGTGTACTATTAATTTAAACACAGTTTAAAGGTATGTCAATAAAACTGCACAAGGTGATACATTGTTTTGACAGCTTAATTATTTTATTGTATAAACATCCATTTACCATCTATTTAATTTTTGACACCCACAGATGGCCTGATTTAAATGTCATCGATGTCTGGCTTTACAAACCAGACTCCTCATAAAAAACACACACAAGCACAAGTTTAAAAACATAATTTTATTCAATTTAAATTGCATTATTATTTCGTTTATGACACATAAGAATAGTATTCTTGAGCTAATACTTACATATACTTACCGAAGAACATTGTTATAGGACAAATGTTTACCGATGTAAAAAAAAAGCACAAAAAAAACGTTCGATGTGACGATACTTACCCAAGTTGTCATCTGCATCCTCGACCTATGGAATGCTTCGACCTATCTTAGTATTGCCCCAAAAATTTAGCCGAAAAGCAGCAATTCGACCTATCGTCCCCATCGACCTATAGTCTATTAAATATGGTAGCCAAATGAACCGAAACTTTTTAACTAGGATTTCCAAAAGAAAAATCTGGTTATTTGATTGGTAATGTTCAGCGGATGGGAAGAAGGGCAGGCGGGCTTACAATCCCCAAAATGTTTAGGTTTTAGCAAAGCTGTACCTAACAAACCACTAAAAATTCCTTAATGAAACTTCAGGATTACTTTCCTTACTATAGTTTGAAGATATCAAAGGGATAATCAGAATCTGTATATCGAAGAAAAACAGACTAAACAATGGCCAAAAGATAAGTACAAAAGGACAAACAACGATCTACAAAACATACACATAAAACTAAACATCGAGAACCACGTACCCCACTAAAAACTGGGGGTGAACTCAGGTGCTCCGGAAGGGTAAGCAGTTCCTGCAAATATGGTCGTAAAAACCATGCAGAAATTAAAATTTGGTGCAATCTGTATCTCAAAAACCACAAGACATACCTTAATGAAACTTCAGGATTACTTTTCCTGCTATAAAATATCAAGATTCTGATATTTGTGAAATTCTATGATTCCAGATGTGCTCGCCAAGATATGTATAAAACATGACTGCCAATATGATGTATAAGTTTTTGTCAAATGAGTTAATTTTGTACATTGGATGTTGTACAAACCAAATCTGTTTTCTAATGTTGTAATGGCCTCATTTTATTAAAGTACATATATATTTTATTTTTCAGAGATAAAGTGATACTTTGTTCAGGATTATTTAATCATCAAGTAGATGATATGGGAATTATAGAAAATCTTCCAAAGTCTCTTCTATACACAATGGCTGAAGACCCGTAAGTTTACAATCGTGTGAAACCTTCCAACTTTTTTGTATAAACTCTGCCAAAGTCTCTTCTATTCATGATTACTGACACACATTCACTTAAGCCATTTAATTATAGAAATGAATCTTGCTTGAGGTCCATGTTCTTGAATTAAACAACCCTCTACAAAGGTTATGGTATTTTTTATGGTCTGAAATCCATCGTTGCACTATGGTGAAATGAATAAAATCATTTTTCTCAGGAACTAGAACTTTATTAAGTCCAAGCTATTCATGAATAGTCATTGGATGGTTCCTCACTAATCATTAATTTTGTTGTTGATAGAAAATCCAAGATGGCCATCCCTGCAGGACCCTATGGGCTGATAAAATTTAAAATGATTTTCTTCTGAAACAACAGAATTATTTGAAAAAAACTTTGCTAGGGTGTTCCTCTACAAAGTATATGTTTTTAGTAATCTGTAATCCAAGATTGACACCACCATTATAAGACAGTTTAACAAAGAACCCAATGAAGGATAGTCGTTTAGGTTACAGAGGTCAGAAATCCAAGATGATTGCCATTTGAAAACAAAGTTGTAAAAATAGGATACTATGGGAAAATATTTCAAAATTATTCTATAACATCTGACCTACAAATATTTAAAGCAAGTTAATCAGAAATGTACCTTTGATGGTCCTCTAAAAATATTTTCTTTTTTTGGGTGGAATCAGAAATCCAATAATAGCAACCGTCACAGGTGATATTGATAATCAAATTGACTTTAATTCACATATTCTATTTTATACAGAGATAAAGAAATAAAAATCTAATTTACTTATTTATACAGTAAAACCTGCCCATGTGGTCACCTCTATTAAGCAGTCACCTGTATTAAAAGGTCACCTTTTTCTTATCTAGTCATAGAACATTTCATATAAATTGAACCTCTTTTAAGAGGTCACCTGTCTTATAAGGCCACTTTTTCTTTCCCCCCAAAGGTGACCTCTTAATACAGGTTTGACTGTATTATTTAGAGACAATCAACATTGTAATTACATATTTTATATTATTCAGAGAAAATTACAAAAGAGGACCTTGGAAGGTGAAGCTAACTCAACCTCTGTACAATGATTTTATGTCACATTGTAATGATCGTACAACACGATGGAATGTTTGGCATGCTAATTCTAATATTTGTTCACATATCTATGCCAGTCAACATTTAAATAATAATGTATTGATCAATGAAAGCAGAGCTTGGAGGTAGGTGCTTTATATTTGTCATTAACATTTTGGCTTCAGTTTTTGTTTGTTTTATGAAACTTTCCCAACTTCCTCTAACCTTTTTTCAAATTCCACAAAATTTAGAAAGTTAGACAAGATTTTTAGTGTTAGGATATATGAGCTTATTTCAGCTTCGTCATGGCGAGAACAAGTTACATTCGATGCGATGATAATCATGTCCGCTTGGTACAAGACCAACACACTAAAGTTGGATTTTATAGTGTTGGAAAACTGAAACAACAGTTTGCAGGTAGACGTGTCACATATCCTGATTTTGAGCCAGCCAGTCTGCTTTTTCTCCTTAATACTACAAATGTACTTGCTTAAAGGGATATTAAAGCTCATTTTGGTAATTTTTTGTATCTCATGAAAACTTGCAGTTGGCTCAATAAATGATATTTATGAAACATTAACCCGGTTTTTATCAATGAAACTTTGTAAAAGTGACAAATTCGTTGATAATTCTGTCATATCTTGCGGTCTTTGCCTTGAATTGAATTTTTGCTTCCTGGATAAAAATTAATTTCTACCCTTTTAAGTGATATTTTAACGATATTAGGGATTATATGGGCATGCAAAGTATTTTTGGATTGTTTTTACTATTAAATTGAAAAGAAACAACCTTCGTCACGAGTTGAAAAAATATGTGTTAAAACGAGCTTTAATATCCCTTTAATAGAGAAGCAACATATACCAATTTCATAGTATTTGGTTTAACCCAACCTATCCTAGAACCCACGATCTACTGCACTCAAAGCAAGAATGTGGTTTAGGTCAAATGAAAGATGGCGCATTGTCAGACAGCGTAGGACAACTTTGTCATATTTAATTAACAAATAAAGCTCATATATGACTAAAAATAAATAGAATGTTATTATTAAGACTAAAGATCAAATTAATGAAGCAAGGTAAGCAACTCGTGGTTCCATTTAAAACAAAGATGGTGACCACGCAAGATTAAATCTCCATAGACAAAGGATGTATTCATTCATTCCAATGTTCAAGGGAAGATATAAACAGTCTGTCAAGTGACTCCTGATTTTCCTTATGTTTCCCGATTTTGGGCTGTTCCTGATTTTTTCCTGAATTTGTTAGATAAACTCCTGATAACTCCTGATTTTGAACTTTTTCCCCACAAAAAAAAAAATAACAATAATATGTTGAAATTATTTTAGTGTAAAACATCTTATCAGTAAAAGGAGGTGAGGAAAATGTCCTAAGTAAGACCTTTTAACCTGCCAATTACATTCTGACATTCTGATAATTACCTTCATCTGGAATCAAAAACACCATGCTTAAATTTATTTATTATGGTCTGAAAGCTCTTACTTAGAAGGGAGGAAGGTGGCCATTTTTTTTGTTTTTTTGTATGGTTTTATCACTTTTTATATAAAACAAATTTCTGATAATCTCCTGATTTTTAACTAAAAACCCTCCTGATTTCCTAATTTTTTTAAGCCAAAAAGTGCTTGACAGACTGTATAAAGCATGGACTAGTCATCTTGTGATGGAGTATACATTTTTGTAGTAATGGATTTTCAATGCAAAACAGTAAGGAATTGACCTATAGAAAACAAGTACCAAAAAATGTACCATATTTTTGAAAATTGGATTCATATGACACAAAGTATAATACAGATGTTTCAGAACCCAATGTCATTGTACCAAATTTATTTTTGTTTGTCTTTAAAAAAAAAGAAAATGGTGATTTCAATGTCATACCAGTGTACAGACAATGGACAAAAATATTTACATGCTTCCAATTTTCCCTATATATTTCATATAAAACAACAATTTTTCAGAAGCTTATCCTGAAGTCAATTCACACCCGATTTCGATCATTTTTATAAAAACAGAATTTGATGTAGTTTTACTGTATAATTTCAAAATAATTTTCTATGATAAACATTTTGAGAATATACAAGCTAAACACACAACTGAATTAATTTCTTTCGAAATACAATGCTTTGATAGTACCTTCGTAGACAAATTATTTAAGTCTGTGTTTAAATCATGGCGATTTGAAAAACATGCTTCAAAGCGTTATTTCAAAATTACTACTATAAACTACATATCTTTCTGCTTTCGTTGATAAAATAATGATTAAAATCGGACGTGAATTGATTTCAAGATAATATTTTGAAAAACTGTAGTTTTATATGAAATATATAGGGTAAATTGGAAGCGTGCGAATACTTTTGTCTGTACCTGTCATTTTTTCCAGTATTGCTCTTTTTTTAGGGGCTGTCCTGGTTGTGATCGTATGGTAGTTGGATCTACAACTACCTATGCAATCAGTGTCGATCACCACTAATGTTGTGAGTTTGAACCCCGTTCATGGCGAGGTGTACTTGATACAGCATTATGTCATAAAGTTTGTCAAAGGGCCCGGGTGTCTCAATGAGTTAGGTAGTTGGATTTGCGCTCGACTTTGTAAATTACAAAAAGGGTGCACTCGATTCACAACCGGAAGTGATAAAGTTTACCAGTTGCTTGCCCATGGTCGGTGGTTCTCTCCGGGTACTCCGGCTTCTTCCACCACTAAAACTGGTTGCCATGATATAGCTGAAATATTGTTGAAAATGGCGTTAAACACAATAAATCAAATCAAATCATGAAATTTGTCAGTGACTTGCAACATGTCAGTGGTTTTCTTCGGGTACTCTGGTTTCCTCCACCAATAAAACTGAATGCCAGAATATAACTGAAATATTGTTGAAAGTGGCGTTAAACACCGTAACCAAACCAAAATTTATTACTGCTTTACACATCATTACTATGAATTTATGCTTATAGCGAATAATATCAATTTGCCCTGCAATAGCTTTAACAAACCTATTTAGAAAATTAGGTTATAGCTAATTCGGTTATAACGAGCAAGTTATTCTTGTCCCCTATAATTCGTTGCAGTCAAGTTTTAGTGTACTACCCAAGAATTCTACATTTCTAGATTGATAGATACTTCATGTGTACCAGGATATGTATTTAAAGTTTCATAGCAGTTTATCTCTTAAGTTTTTTTTTTTTTTTATCTATTACAGAAATGATATTGCTGAATTGCTGGGATATTCTAATTATGCTGAGCTTGCTGTGAAACAAAATATGGCTGGCAGTTTAGAAAATGTTGTTAACTTATTAGATGCGTAAGACAAACTCTTTGTTATTGTCAAATTTCTCATTTCATTTTGATCAGACCAAAAACATTGCATTCTTGTTTATTGATTTATCGGTATGCAAAAAAAATATTACACATAACCTGTCGTAGAAGTAGATTTTTCTAGTTAACTTCTCATGTGACAAGTGAAAAATAATAAGGCATAATATTTTCTGATTAAAGTATTCTGGAAACACAATTCCTCAGATGATGTAATATCATAAATATTTGCATTTTTGAAAAAAAAATGATCCAGCATTGCAAAATTCCGAAGTTAAGTATTGCATCATGATTTCAAAGATAATTCTACTGCTTTTACTAAGTGTTAACCAGGACCGTGTAAGAGGTTTTTATTGGAGTTCCGAATGTTATGTTTTCTTGTCAGTCGTATACAAATAGGGCCTAACATCCCTGAACATGCAAATTGGGCTTCAGTCATGACAATAGACATATATTTAGCACACTATGGTTATAAAACAAATACAATTGATCGTATTTATTTAGGTTGAAAAATTCAGTAATGCCCAAGGCAAAAGAAGAATTAGCTGTCATCCAGGAATTTGCCAATAACCAGGGATTTAGTGGAGAGTTAAAAAACTGGGACTGGAATTACTGGAAAAAAGAAAAGTCAAAGGAAATTTCTGGGTAAGTGGATAATTTGTACAATTTCTTATAAATGTTTGTCAGGGAAAAAAGTGTTTCTTATTTTGTGTTTATAGCTCAATTGTAATTTAAGAAGAGATATAAATATAGATCTCTCTTTTTTTCCCTTACAATTGTTTACTTCAATAGAAAATTCTTCTGGGTATTTAAATTTAATCTCTATAAGTAGTGATGAAGTCAGTGGGACTATGTAAATACTTCACAGCTTATTCATTGGTTTATTTAGACCATATAATAAAATAGTAATGACTACCATGAAAACAAAATGGCAACAAGAAGTAGACATATGTGAAGTGGTCCTGTATTTTTATACAAGTTTCAGTAGATATATATATATATATATATAACAGAAAATATTCGCTCAAATATTTGGCAAAATGTCTCAACCTCAGATTACTGGTTTTGTGTCAAAAACTACAGTTGGAAAACATGTCAACTCAAAACGACAAACAGAGAAACTAGATCAGACAAGAGTTATGTATATGTAATAAATTTGATGTATTATTTGTTCATGGTGAATATTTTTCGTTGACAAAGATAAAAATAAGATTGCATCATGAGTGCAAATAGGTTGCTCAAAATAGAAAAAAGTTGTTTACAAGTTTTTAATATTTGACCTTGAGTTTATTAATATGGAGAGAAATAGAGAGAGGTCATGCCTGAACATTCTAGATGTTTCTACATACCTGTATAAGGACGAACAAATTAGAGAGTAGTCAGTCAGAAATTTGGGATTTATAAAACAGCTGGAATTTATAGCATTGTCCTTGGGATATATTTACTTCAGTAAAGTGATGTTAGTTGAACCCGAGTTCACCCCCGGTTATTTGTGGGGTTCGTGTTACTCTATCTTTAGGTTTAGGTGTAATGTTTTGTAGATCCTTTTTTGTCCTTTTTTTTGGCCATTGTGTCGTCTGTCCTTCGATTTACGGATTCTGATTACCCCTTTAGTATCTTCAAACTCTTCTATGAACAATCCCAACGGACTACAAGGAAACTTTGTTGATTGTATCCAAAGGGTATTATTATTCAATAGGAATTAAATTTAATAGGAAAGGAATCGAAATACTTCTGGAAAGTTAAGTAAATTTATTCAAAGAGATTTAACTATGACCATTCAGGCTAGTTGTAGACTTTATAAAGTGATAATTTAGTATGCATTGAGAAAGAATTATAAGAAATAAAGAAATCTATGGAAAAGATCGTGAAAAAGGACAATATTGCAGAAATGGTTAATAATATCAATGTTAATGATAAAAGGAAAATGGAAATTAAAAAAGAAATCATGTAAGAGGTAAACAAGGATAAAAAATAAAGGAGGAATATGATAAGAAACTAACAAATATGTGTGGAAAAAGGGACACGATACAATTTGAATATGCAAATCTTTTAGAGAACACGTTACTACACACCGAGGTTAGACAGATTAGCGAATATGGCACAAATTGAACGTAATAATACAGAAAGCCTACACATTTCAAACTGGAATGAGCAGTATTCTCATCAGAAAAAACATTAAAATACACAACCTGAAAGAAAGTTGTGGTAAACATATAATCCAAGACTTTGTAAATTTGATTAAAGAAAATCCCTCTGAAACCACATGGCCAAATAAAGCAAAATTTTACAGGAAGTCATCTATGGAAGGTCCTCTATAAGATTGCTTGACATCATTCCAATTGAACAAAAAACATGGTCGTCATAGGCAATTCTTGCTTCTGATTGGCTGAAATTTAAAAAATCTTCTCTTCTGAAACCAGGAGGCATATCAATTGTTACTTTGCAGGGATGATATGTGGGAGATCCTGGACAAAATTTACATATTTCCTGCCAATCATACGACTAATATGGCCTTTGGTAGTTCTTGTGTGGCCAATTACAAAAAATCTTCTGTAAACCATTTGGCCAAATTAATTGAAATGGAAGGTTCTGAATACTGTTTCAATATATGTATGTAAACAAACTTGTAATGCCATATTTATGTTGAATTTTATTTGTGGGTTAAAAGGATGTTATATATCCTCTACACCAAAATATCAACTAATTAAACATTCCTTGGAAACAGAAATCTCCTTCATTACAAAACTTATGGTCAACTAAGATCATACTATATTTGACTATTTATTATACATACAATTTGTAAATGTGTTTTGTAAGTAGGCTACAGCACTATTTCCCTGATTATACATAAATTTGCCCTATTATTAGGCTACAACACTATTTCCCTGATTATACATAAATTGTCCCTATAATTAGGCTATAACACTATTGCCCTGATTATACATAAATTTGCCCTATAATTAGGCTATAACACTATTGCCCTGATTATACATAAATTTTCCCTATAATTAGGCTACAGCACTATTTCCCTGATTATACATAAATTTGCCCTATAATTAGGCTATAACACTATTGCCCTGATTATACATAAATTTGCCCTATAATTAGGCTATAACACTATTGCCCTGATTATACATAAATTTGCCTTATATTTAGGTTACAGCACTATTATCCTGATTATACATAAATTTGCCCTATAATTAGGCTACAGCACTATTGCCCTGATTATACATAAATTTACCTTATAATTAGGTCACAGCACTATTATCCTGATTATACATAAATTTACCTTATAATTAGGTCACAGCACTATTGCCCTGATTATGCATAAATTTGCCTTATAATTAGGTTACAGCACTATTGCCCTGATTATACATAAATTTGCCCTATAATTAGGCTACAACAAATTTGCCCTGATTATACATAAATTTGCCTTATAATTAGGTTACAGCACTATTATCCTGATTATACATAAATTTGCCTTATTATTAGGTTACAGCACTATTGCCCTGATTATACATAAATTTACCCTATAATTAGGCTACAACACTATTGCCCTGATTATACATAAATTTTCCCTATAATTAGGCTATAACACTTAAACACTATTGCCCTGATTATACATAAATTTGCCTTATAATTAGGTTACAGCACTATTGCCCTGATTATACATAAATTTGCCCTATAATTAGGCTACAGCACTATTGCCCTGATTATACATAAATTTGCCCTATAATTAGCTTACAGCACTATTGCCCTGATTATACATAAATTTGCCCTATAATTAGCTTACAGCACTATTGCCCTGATTATACATAAATTTGCCTTATAATTAGGCAACAGCACTATTTCCCTGATTGGTGACACACCATGTCCCTAAACGCTCATAAAGTGAAACAAGAGACATCCTTGAAATCAGACCTTCATAACCATATTGATGACTAATGCCATACGAGTCAAATGAAATTATAATGAAAATGCATATCTATAAAGCCCACTAAACTTGTGAGAGTTCTTTTGATTGTTGTTTACAGGAATTTGAATATACTGCATACTGGTAATCCTGTCTTACTAATCATTAATCATAAACCACAATACTTCATTAAGGGTATCATTTTAAATTAAAATGTGAATTCATGAGCCACAATAATTCTTGGAATAATCATTTGAATATTGTTATTATACAATATATTCATGAGCCGATATGAGTTCTGTTGAGAGCTTTTAGGAGACCTTGATTTGTGTACACATAAACTGTTGGAATTATTGCAAAATATAAATATTGTATACTGCGTGAAATTTGCAACAGGAAAAGACCATTGTCAAAAGAGATGTGATCAAGTAAATACACACTTATACATGTAGGTAGATAGGCTATAGCTAATGACATAATTATCAGAGTACTTCTCTTTATCATTTGGAACACATCAGCTTTATTATTATTCCTTAAACTTATCATAGATGCTGACATTGGAATTGGCAGACCTGAACAAGAATCATATCTGTCCTTTGTCTCTGTGCAAGTTGATGGGGACATTGGAATTGGCAGACCTGAACGAGAATCATATCTGTCCTTTGTCTCTGTGCAAGTTGATGGGGACCTGTTGTTTTGTTGGATGTTTAGTTGATTTCCGTGTTGATTTTGATGATGTTGAGGGCCTTTCATCTGATCATATTCAAGATGTTTTGGATTTTCCACTTGATCTGATTCTTTAACATTTGGGCCAATGATACGAATTATTGGAAATTGGTTTTGTTGTTCATTTATTTTGTCAGATTCATTTCTTTTAATAATGAGCTCTTCTTCGTTCGTGGAGTCGACCAGTTTTGTTTCCTTTTTCTGTGGTTTCAGTAAATCAGATGATGAGTTTAAATTGAACGTGGAATTTGACATTCTACTAGAATACTTCAAAGAGCTATCACTCCAGTCTAAGTTGTCATCTGTGGAACTGCACAGATTATGCATGGTGTCAGACTTATGTGTATGCCATTTATAGGGTCCATTGTGTTCTTGACAGACGTCAGAACATTCTGAAGAGCAGTTGAAATTGCTTCTGTTTTCAGACGATAGGTGATTTGCACTTTGTTTTGAAAGTGTTGGAAGGACTTTATTTTTCTTGTGTTTTTTTCTTTTTCTCCTGTTAGGTACATGTCTGATTTTAGTCTTTTTGGGAGGATTGGTCATGTTGTTCTCTGCCTGAACTATGTTTTTGAAGCCTTCATGTGTAAGTACAGAATTGTCATTCACAGATTTAAAAGTTGAAGAGTTTGGTTGTCTCCTTTCATCACCAAATTGTTGTACATCAGATTGTTTAGTACTTGATACCTGTGTGTTTTCAGTTGAATGGTTCCTGTTGTAGCTAGATCCTTGTTCACTTTCCATTGAATTATGCCTTGTTCGATGTTTTGATTCAGTTGAAAATCGTTTGCTGTTATTTGACCTTCTTCTGCTACTGGATGTTCGTCTGCTATTATTGAATGTTCGTCTGCTATTATTGGATGTCCGTTTGCTATTATTTGATGCTCGTCTGCTATTACTGAATGTTCGTCGGGTTTTATTTGATGCTCGTCTGCTCCTGGATGTTTTCCTTCGATTATTGGATGCCTTTCTGCTATTCAGAGACTCTATTTCAGGCTCAGGCTGTTCTATAATAATAGAAATATCATTGTACCCATCATCTAAGTTCTGTTTATTTTCTGTTTTGTACATTGTTGATAAAAGATTAGAATCAGTAACACTGTATGTACCAGAATATGTCTCGATACTACCAGACGAACAATGCTTTATTTGCTTGGAATGTTTTTTGGGAATCTTCTTTTTTTTTAAAGACTGTTGTCCTAAAGGTAAAGAATTTTTTGGATTTATCACATCTTCATGCCAGGCATTGCCAGCACTTCTTCGAGTGTGCTTCAATGGATTAAGTGAACATTTTTCAACATGTTCATTTAAGGAAAATAAACTGATATTTGACATTTTGCAGAGAGCAGTTGCAATGGAATTTTTTGCCGTTACTCTTGACTGATTTAGGAATGTCTTGCTGAGTTTCCGGAATCTACTTAGTTGACCATCGTTTAGCATTTCTGATGATGTAAGTGTTGTTTCTGATTGTTTATTCTTCTTTAGATGTACATCTGCATATCTTTTCTGAAGTTGACCAAGAACTTGTTTATAATTTGCTATATCGATTGAATTATCTCTTGATGCAGATGGTGAATCATGATTAGAACATGTAGGAGTTTGAGAATCAAGCAATTCGTCAGTTACTTGCATGTTTACTCTGGTTGCCTCCCTTGGTTCTAAGATCATAACAGGCATGGTAGAATGGACAAATGTGTCACAGCTTGCACTACCAATAGAGTTTGACAACTTCTTCCACAGTTTACAAATAGCTAATAAGTACATGATTGCCATGATAACCAAAGTGAAGGAGAAAATAAATGCACTGATGGACTCAACTAAATGTCTTGGCGATTTGTGTACCATTTGATATACACAGTCAGTAGAGAATGCAGAAATGGACTGTTGTATGTTGTTGTCTTTATAAATGATATAAATAGCAGCTGGGAGTACCATTAACCAGGAACATATGGCAATGAACTTTTTACAGGTCAAAGCAGAATCACGTGGGGAGCCTTTGTAGATCTTCCTCAATCTCTCATAGCTTATTATTACCATGGAAACGAAAATACAACTGTCGGCAAGGAGATGTAGCAAGTGATGAAATTGACATAATGCTAGAAATTCATACTTGGTGAATGCTAGACTGGATCTGATGATTTGTAGTGGAGCTAACACACCACAGACAATAACTCCTGTAACCAGTAGCTGTATTATTGACAAATGTTTCCTCCAGTTACGTGTCATTATCTTTTGTAGAGCTGCTATATTAGATACAGTTCCTATAAATGTTGTGATAAATAGTAATGCTACAGATGTTACAGCTATTACTATGTTTGGATCATGGCTATTTTTCTCGCAGGTGCTATTTGTATAATTAAGCAGTAAACTAGGTGCTTTCTTTGTTATGTTCATTTGCAACATTATTCTGAAAAAAAAAAAAAAAAATCATATAAATTGAATTTGAATTTGAATTTTTGGTGTTTAATGCCACTTTCAGCAATATTTCAGCTATATCATGGCGACCAGTTTTAGTGGTGGAGGAAGCCGGAGTACCCGGAGAGAACCACCGACCCTGGGCAAGCAACTGGTAAACTTTATCACTTGCGGTTGCGAGTCGAGTGCACCCTTTTTTGTAATTTACAAAGCCGGGCGCGAACCCACGCCATATTGGTGATAGGCTTGTATGAGCTGTTAGATTGATAAAATTGTGATAATACTTTATTACCAAATAAACATGAGTTTTTGAGGAATGTTAATGCTATTGTGATTTTTTCAAATGACCAAGCAAATCATGAATTATTGTCTGAGGTCAATTGGTTAAAGCTGTCAATAGTTTTGTCAGTGTATTAGTTTTGGCAGTGCAAGTGTTTTAATAGTGTAATTTTACCAAGTAAGGTGAGTTTTCTATGCTGTAAACTTTTTATTATTGCTGTAATTTCTTTGATTTTTATTTTGGGCAAAATATATCTCTCTAATACAATTTAAATCCCAATGAAAAATCAGTCCCCAAAAATTTTCAAGTGACCAATTAAGTTTAATATATGGACAAATATTTTGATTTTAATACCTGGCGTTTCCAACTCATGCAGCTTTTGATGCCTTGTAAAAAGACTCAAAACATCCAAGACTCTCCCTCAATGAATTCTCGCTCCCATCTAAGACAAGAAAGGTATCATCAGCACACTGACTTGTGAGAGATTCAGCTTATTACACTTACATGCATATTTTGGTTATCAATCTTGATGAAAGGAGCTACACACCAATTCAAAGTATATCACCTTGTTTGCTGCCTCTTTCAAGAAAAAACAGATTTACATATGTGTGTATGATGTTACATGTGTGTGTATGATGTGACATGTGTGTGTATGATGTTACATGTGTGTATAATGTGACATGTATGTTATATGCATGTGTATGATGTTACATATATATGTATGATGTTATATGTGTGTGTATGATGTTACATGTATGTTATATGTATGTGTATGATGTTACATGTATGTGTATGATGTCACATGTATGTGTATGATGTTACATGTATGTGTATGATGTCACATGTATGTGTATGATGTTACATATGTGTGTATGAAGTTTTATGTGTGTGTATGATGTGACATGTATGTTACATATATGTGTATGATGTTACATGTGTGTGTATGATGTGACGTGTGTGTATGATATGACATGTATGTTACATATATGTCAGTGATTCAGCTAGCGCTCGTCACTTTCGTCATTGACGATTGATTTTCGAAAGTGACGAGTATTTCCCGTACCCAATTCGCCACTTGAATTTTCAAAAAATCATAGAAAAATGTTTGTAAAAATCCATTTTTCTTCTTCATTTGCTGATTAAAACTAATTAGTCACTACAATGACAATTTTATGACATGCCAATCAACAGATTATAGAATCTTTGTTTTGATTGTGTAATCTTCGATCTCACCTGGCTTGATTTACCTGGTTAAAGATAATGATCCCGACAAAGAATTCAACAAACGATAATTTTTTTTTTTTATAGTTATGACATGTACTCAAAATGCAGTATGTATTGAAAGTGGACATATTATTGTAATCGTCATTCATTGCACGATTCGTCACAATGTCCGGAATAACGAAAAAAAATATGTCCGGAATAACAAACTATTGTTGCCACGTTTTATTTATGAAAATGTCAATATCATGTTTATTGAAATCTATCGTAACCATTAAGTATTTTGAAAGTGATTCTCTCGAAAAGTGATAAATTTTGGTTAAAGAAACTTTAAAATAAAAATGGCGCCATCAAAAATGCAATAGGAGTACGCATCCACCAAAGCTACTTTTAAGCAAACGAACTTTTGATGTATTTATTCCCATTTCTGTGACATGAAATCTTAGTTCTCATATTTAATATGTTCATTTATATCAAGGATTTATATAGTTGTTTATATGCAACGGTTGGTCATTCAATTCGTTGCACGAGGACCCATAAGATTTTTATCGATCTGCATCCGGGTATTAACAATTGCGTTCTGTTTATAGAACTATTTACAAACAGACACGTGTCTGCAATGAAAAAAAATAACTACAGTATTTTTATTCCAATTGTTGCAATTTGATTATGAGGTCTGAGAAATAATAATTTATTTTACAACTTTCTCCAGTCCAGTTTTTGACGTTTGTTTTATATATTATATTACTAGTTGGACCATTGCAGAGACATATTTTATTTCTGCTGAAGACCACAAATATGAGTTATTACAATTGTGGTATTTGACCAAAGCACAGTAACATTTCAAAAAGGGTGGGGGAAGGGGTTATTACAATTTGTGTGGTACTTATTAGACCAAAGCACAGTAATATTTAAAAAAAAAGGGCGGGGGTATTACTTGTGTGGTATTAGATCAAAAGTAAATTATTATAAGATTAAGCTCATTTTATATTCTTGTCGATTCATATTTAGAAAAAAAAAATTCTGCTCCGCAAAAGTGACTAATGGTCTCAAAATCCTGGCTGAAACCCTGTATGTGTATGATGTTACATGTGTGTGCATGATGTGACGTGTGTGTATGATATGACATGTATGTTACATGTATGTGTATTATGTTACATGTATGTGTATGATGTTATATATGTGTGTATGATGTTTTATGTGTGTGTATGATGTGACATGTATGTTACATATATGTGTATGATGTTACATGTGTGTGCATGATGTGACGTGTGTGTATGATATGACATGCATGTTACATGTATGTGTATGATGTTACATATATGTGTATGATGTTGCATGTGTGTGTATGATGTGACCTGTGTGTATGATGTTGCATGTGTGTCTGTGGTGTTACATGTATGTGTATAATGTTGCATATGTGTGTATGATGTTACATGTGTGTGTATGATGTGACTTGTGTGTATGATGTGACATGTATGTGTATGATGGTACACATATATGTATGTTATATGTGTGTGTATGATGTTACATATGTGTGTATGATGTGACATGTGTGTGTGTATGATGTGATGTGTGTGTATGGTATGACATGTATGTTACATGTATGTGTATGATGTTACATGTGTGTGTATGATGTTCATGTGTTTGTATGATGTGAACTGTGTGTATATGATGTTGCATGTATGTGTGTGGTGTTACATGTATATGTATGATGTTACATATGTGTGTATGATGTTACATATGTTTGTATGATATGACCTGTGTGTGTATGATGTGACGTGTGTGTATGATGTTGCATGTGTATGTATATTGTGACATGTGTGTGTTTATGATGTTACATGTGTGTGTGTGGTGTTACATGTGTGATGCTGCATGTGTGTGTATGATGTGATGTGTGTGTATGATGTTACATGTGTGTGTATGATGTTACATGTGTGTGTACAATGTGACATGTGTGTGTATGATGTGACATGTGTGTGTATAATGTGACCATTATTTATTACAAAACTTTTGGCTTTTGAATAAGATATTTCAAACCATTTACAAACAGATGGTAAACATTTTAACATCAAAGGTTTTTTAAGATTTCAACCATATGAATCACATTCTTTTTCAAAATCTACAACAATGATTTACTTACTCTTAGTAGAATTTTATAGGTCAGTTTATCTATTGTAGCTGATTTACTTACTCTTAGTAGAATTTTATTGGTCAGTTTACCTATTGTAGCTGCTTTACTTACTCTCTGTAGAATTTTATAGGTCAGTTTACCTATTGTAGCTGCTTTACTTACTCTTAGTAGAATTTTATAGGTCAGTTTACCTATTGTAGCTGATTTACTTACTCTCTGTAGAATTTTATAAGTCAGTTTACCTATTGTAGCTGCTTTACTTACTCTTAGTAGAATTTTATAGGTCAGTTTACCTATTGTAGCTACTTTACTTACTCTTAGTAGAATTTTATTGGTCAGCTTACCTATTGTAGATGATTTACTTACTCTTAGTAGAATTTTATAGGTCAATTTACCTATTGTAGCTACTTTACTTACTCTTAGTAGAATTTTATAGGTCAGTTTACCTATTGTAGCT
>MJUT01059646.1:246541-259043 GCA_002080005.1 Gigantidas platifrons
CTATAACAGAGCTTGTTCTCTATTGCTACCAGAACTATGACACTTGACTATAACAGAGCTTGTTCTCTATTGCTACCTGAACTATGACACTTGACTATAACAGAGCTTGTTCTCTATTGCTACCAGAACTATGACACTTGACTATAACAGAGCTTGTTCTCTATTGCTACCTGAACTATGACACTTGACTATAACAGAGATTGTTCTCTATTGCTACCTGAACTATGACACTTGACTACCAGTAATTTTGTGACTCCTTCAGTTTATTTGAAATCTGAAATGAAAGTTGATTTCTAATTAAGCTATAATTAGACCAGGAACTGCAGAATACTTTATTGCTGTCAGTTTATCCAAACCATAAAAATTAATTTCAAAAAAAAAAATTCACAGTATGTTTGTTTGTTTTTCAGATTAAATGATGATGCTATTTCTGAATATTTCCCACTGAATAAAGTGATTGAAGGAATGTTTAATCTGTGTAATAAATTATTTGGAATACATTTCAGAGTAAGTATCTATCCCCACCTTTATTGTGTGGTTTCCCATGAGAATATTAATTATATACTCATACATTATTTCACATTTTCTGTGGGAGTCTCCTGTAAATTGATACCAATACCCATGCTACCACCTGGGTGTTGAAAAGTTCTGTGTAAAACACATTTATTATACCCCCGCTCCCCGAAAGGGAGGGGGATATACTGTTTTACTTCTGTCCGTCTGTCCGTCCTTCAGTCCTTCCGTCCATCCAAGATATTTTTCGTCGCATTTTTCTCTGTAACTATTGATGGCAGAAATCTGATATTTGGTCACAAGCTTCATATAGGTATGTCATATTGTGGGTGGCATTTTTGGACCTGTCAGATTCCTACTTCCTGTTTGCCGACTTAGTTGGTTTTTATGCACATTGAACATATATGCACATTTTTCGTCGCATTTTTCTAAGCAACTATTGATGGTAGAAATCTGATATTTGGTCACAAGCTTCATATAGGTACCCCATATCGTGGGAAGTGTTTTTTGACCTGTCAGATTCCTACTTCCTGTTTGCAGAAGAGCGGGGGTATCATAAGTGAGAATTAGCTCACAGTTCATCTTGTTCAATTTCTATTATTTGTCAAAAATTTCTTTAAAGGAGAAAGATTGTGTGTTTACCAATAGATGTAAAATAGTGTAGGCATTTATATCTTTTTAAATAATGAATGTAAAGTCGCACATACAACTCTGAAATATTACAATTTAAATTTTTATAAGTGCCATCATTTTGTGGAGAGTACATAAATTGCATTAAACGTCACACCATTTGTTCCAGTTTCTTTGCACCTATGCCAAATAACATTCACTAACGACACAGGTTCTAAAATAGCTGAAGATGAACACAATTCTCAAATTCTTTGACAACTATATTTTTGGAAGAATACCAAAAACAATATTTCAGATGGGTTGTTAACATTCTGAAAAATGGAGTCATATGGAAAAGAGCGATGGTCGTTCTGTTGTTTCGGTTATTAACTGTTGTCAGTGTTGATGAATTAATCTGCTCTATAGAATATTCCGGATTGAAGTTATAAGAAACTAAACCTGTATTGTCTGATTCTCTTATTCATTAAAACTTGGTATATGTACATTTTCGTGACTCTTTGATGATATGTATTGTGCTATAACTGATGCTTGCAAGTATTTTGTAAATCATTGTTCATGATTTTGGCCATTGTAATGTCTCTCCTTCAATTTATGGCTTCTTACTACCCCCTTTGTATCATTAGACTTTTCCTCCACATGTGTACAGCATGTGGACAAAAGAGATTCCGTTTCTGCCATCTTTCCTATATATTTCATATAAAACCACTTATTTTCATAACATTCTCCTGAAGTCCTTCCTTAGCCGATTTTCATGAAATGTTCACTTTTAAAAACAGAATTAATTAGAGTTTATCTTAATATTTTCATGTAAATTTTTTCGAATTTTTTTTCGCAAGCATTTATGATCGTCACAATTTTATATGATTATATAGTAAGATTTGTTTTTAAATGAATTCTTAAGAGAAAGTAGAAATAAAATTATTTGCAAATTATACGAAGAAGAAACTATATTTATTTCTGCATTCAATACTGAAAATTTCATGAAAATCAGATAAGGAATGACTTCATGAGAATGTTATGAAAATAAATGGTTTTATATGAAATATATAGGGAAGATGGTGGAAACGGAATCACTTTTGTCCACATGCTGTATATAAATAACCATTTGAGCAATATATGATCAGGTAAATGAAGTTATGTACATGCTCAGTGATACAGTCACTATTAACATTTACAAATAAACTTTTTAAATCTGTACCATTTAATAAAGAAAATTCTATATCATGTAAAGTAAGAATATAACTTCTTGGAAAATGATCAACTTATTTTTTTTCAACATTAAATATTTGAACATGTTGTAAAGTTATCATCATTTTGATATTTTATTTTAGGAAAATAAAGACTGTGATGTTTGGAATAAAGATGTGCTGGTGTATGATATTGTGGAAGAGGATGGTATGTAATACATCACCAAATAGGGAACATTGGCTTTTCTTAGGACCACAAATTACTGTAAGGGAACACTGTCTTTTTCTTAGGACTAAAAATTACTGTAAGGGAACACTGTCTTTTTCTTAGGACTAAACATTACTGTAAGGGAACACTGTGTTTTTGTTAGGACCAAAAATTACTGTAAGGGAACATTGTCTTTTTCTTAAGACCATAAATTAATGTAAGGGAACATTGTCTTTTTCTTGGGACCAAAAATTACTGTAAGGGAACACTGTCTTTTTCTTAGGTTTAAACATTACTGTAAGGGAACATTGTCTTTTTCCTAGGACAAAAAATTACTGTAAGGGAACACTGTGTTTTTCTTAGGACTAAAAATTACTGTAAGGGAACACTGTGTTTTTGTTAGGACCAAAAATTACTGTAAGGGAACATTGTCTTTTTCTTAAGACCATAAATTAATGTAAGGGAACATTGTCTTTTTCTTGGGACCAAAAATTACTGTAAGGGAACACTGTCTTTTTCTTAGGTTTAAAAATTACTGTAAGGGAACACTGTCTTTTTCGTAGGGCCAAAAATTACTGCAAGGGAACGTTGTATTTTTCTTAGGTTTAAAAATTACTGTAAGGGAACACTGTCTTTTTGTTAGGAGCATAGATTACTGTAAGGGAACACTGTCTTTTTCTTAGGACTAAAAATTACTGTAAGGAAACACTGTGTTTTTGTTAGGACCAAAAATTACTGCAAGGGAACATTGTCTTTTTCTTAGGACTAAAAATTATTGTAAAGGAACACTGTCTTTTTCTTAGGACCAAAAATTACTGTAAGGGAACATTGTCTTTTTCTTAGGTTTAAAAATTATTGTAAGGGAAAATTGTCTTTTTCTTAGGACCATAAATTAATGTAAGGGAACATTATCTTTTTCTTAGGACTAAAAATTATTGTAAGGGAACACTGTCTTTTTCTTAGGACCAAAAATTACTGTAAGGGAACACTGTCTTTTTGTTAGGACCAAAAATTACTGTAATGGAACATTGTCTTTTTCTTAGTCCAAAAATTACTGTAAGGGAACATTGTCTTTTCCTTAGGACTAAAAATTACTGTAAGGGAACACTGTCTTTTTATTAGGACTAAAAATTACTGTAAGGGAACACTGTGTTTTTGTTAGGACCAAAAATTACTGTAAAGGAACATTGTCTTTTTCTTGTGACCATAAATTACTGTAAAGGAACATTGTCTTTTTGTTAGGACCAAAAATTACTGTAAAGGAACATTGTCTTTTTCTTGTGACCATAAATTACTGTAAAGGAACACTGTCTTTTTGTTAGGAATAAAAATTACTGTAGGGAAAACTGTCTTTTTCTTAGGACAACAAATTACTGTAAGGGAACATTGTCTTTTTCTTAGGACCAAACATTACTGTAAGGGAACACTGTCTTTTTGTTAGGAATAAAAATTACTGTAGGGAAAACTGTTTTTTTTCTTAGGACAACAAATTACTGTAAGGGAACATTGTCTTTTTCTTAGGACCAAACATTACTGTAAGGGAACACTGTCTTTTTGTTAGGAATAAAAATTATTGTAGGGAAAACTGTCTTTTTCTTAGGACAACAAATTACTGTTAGGGAACATTGTCTTTTTCTTAGGACCAAACATTACTGTAAGGGAACACTGTCTTTTTCTTAGGAATAAAAATTACTGTAGGGAAAACTGTCTTTTTCTTAGGACAAAAAATTACTGTTAGGGAACATTGTCTTTTTCTTAGGACTAAAAATTACTGTAAGGGAACACTGTCTTTTTCTTGTGACCATAAATTACTGTAAAGGAACATTGTCTTTTTGTTAGGAATAAAAATTACTGTAAGGGAACACTGTCTTTTTCTTAGGACAACAAATTACTGTAAGGGAACATTGTCTTTTTCTTAGGACCAAACATTACTGTAAAGGAACACTGTCTTTTTGTTAGGAATAAAAATTACTGTAGGGAAAACTGTCTTTTTCTTAGGACAACAAATTACTGTAAGGGAACATTGTCTTTTTCTTAGGACCAAACATTACTGTAAGGGAACACTGTCTTTTTGTTAGGAATAATGTCTTTTTCTTAGGACAACAAATTACTGTAAGGGAACATTGTCTTTTTCTTAGGACCAAACATTACTGTAAGGGAACACTGTCTTTTTGTTAGGAATAAAAATTACTGTAGGGAAAACTGTCTTTTTCTTAGGACAAAAAATTACTGTTAGGGAACATTGTCTTTTTCTTAGGACCAAACATTACTGTAAGGGAACACTGTCTTTTTGTTAGGAATAAAAATTACTGTAGGGAAAACTGTCTTTTTCTTAGGACTAAAAATTACTGTTAGGGGTCATTTTTTTTGGATCATAAAAATTCCTTCACTACTAAGCCTAGTCACCACAGTAGTGATGAAACTGGTGTTAAACACATGTTCTGTAATCACACAGAGAGCAAAAAGGAATATCATGTAAAACCTGTGATTAATATAAAATAAAATATTTTTACAGGTAGCTACATTAGTACTATTTACATAGATCCTTACAGTAGAGCAGAAAAGACAGGCAGTTGTTGGATGCAATCAGGGGCAGGTCTGTATCAGAATTTTACAAGGTTATCAAGTATATAATATCACCTGCCAAATTAGTGTACGGTCAAACCTGTATTAAGAGTTCACCTTTAGGACAAAGAAAAAGTAGCATTATAAGACAGGTGACCTCCTAAATGAGGTTCATTTTGTATGAAATTTTCTATGACAGGACAAGAAAAAGGTGACCTTTTAATACAGGTGACTGCATGGGCATGTTTGACTGTATACAGGGTTCGCACAGGTGCTTGAAATCCTTGAAAGTACTTGAAAACGAAAGTAGCAAAATCAAGGACTTGAAAGTACTTGAATTCCAATAAAGGTGCTTGAAAACCCTTGAAAACTACTTTTTCATTTGAACAATCTTATTTCCGCGAAATAAGTGCATGTTAACAGTCATTTTCGATCTCCAAGACGTTGAATCGATGTCAACAACCTCAGTTACCCGTGGAAATATAAATAGACCTTCCCGTATCACTACACGCTATTTCTATAAAACGGTGTTTTCTGGAATTTTACCGCTCAAATCAACAATACGCATTAATGTAATCCCATCATCTGACTTCAAGCTTGTCGTTTTAATTGGTTTCCGTTGCGATTCATGAGTTTTCCTGAACGTATTTCTTAATGGGCATAACATCAAACGTGTCCACTTATGTTCTAGATTAAAAATTATGAAAATAAAAAATCATAACATCGCGTGATCAGCCGTCGGTCGCCAGTGACCTTGATCATTGCCAGTTCAAGATGCCGGGAAAATGTAAATTCCTGAACAAAAGAAAAAAAGACAAACACAAAAGTACCTTCACCAGACTTGCCTACCCCTTTTAAGTTAAAAATAGTAAGGTGCTTGAAAAAAATAGTAAGTTGAGATAAAAAAATAGTAAGGCACTATTAAGGCTCTTTTTTTGGGTCACAAAATGCAATTTTAAGCACAGAAACTACACATGTTGTGAATGCGGAATGGCACATGATATAACCACATAATGTTAACATTTTAAATCGATTTTGGGTTTATTATCAAAATTTTGACCAAGATCGTTTTGACATCGTTTTTTTAATCACTGGAAATGCTGATACGATCTATAATATACGGAACCGCAATGAAATGACGGACCGGAACCGAACACTTTCCGGAAATATCGCAAATTTGCTGAATCGTTTAAGGAAATTGACAACAATCGTAAGGGTGCAAGATAGCCCAAAAAATAGTGAGCCTTACGCCAAAATCGTAAGGGTAGGCAAGTCGGCTTCACCCACAAAACCACTGACATTGGACATCCATCATTTTCCTGACTGGGTACAGGCATTTTCACTTGAAGAAAGGTAAGGTTAAACAAGGTTTTATATATGAAAATGCTCAGAAAAAGGTGCTTGAAAACTGTAATTTTTTTCCTGGAAAGTCCTTGAAAAGTCCTTGATTTTGCTCAACAAAAAAGTGTATGAACCCTGTGTATATGGTGCCTTTGGATAAATGTTGAGATAAATATTCAGTTTTGATGCAAACTAAAAAATCAACAAACTAACATTAAATGGCTTCTCCAATACTGCCTGGACTTAGTAAAATGATTCTTTGTTTGCAGCAAAATATTTTTTTCAGTTTTTATGAACAAGATATAAACTCCTTTACTGATATAATAGGATTTAACAGTCAAAGAAATTAGGAAAGTGAAATCACAGGACAGTCCAGGAATCTGTTGACATCCTCAATATATAAGCATCTCAAAATAAATTTAATTAAACATAAGTAATCTTTGATACTTGGAAAGTGTGGAAGTCAACTTATTTTTGTGTTCAGTAATACAAATATGTATATACAAGTCAAGGTTAAAACGATGCTTACATTACGTGTAGGAATAAGAAGAAATTCCGATTAACTACAAATGGGAACGTGCCAGCCTGACAGAATAAATAAACAAATTTCAAGTCTTCTTCTGACATTTTAATAAATCTGAAAATGGAATTTAATGCCGTTCTAGAAACTCCATTGGCAATGAAAACTTAGGAGTGATGAATATTTCATGGGGTTGTATAAAATCTGCATCACTGATGGACATTTTCCGGAAATATTGATACCGTAATACCGTAATTGGGAATTTTAATTTACTTGCAATTATTTTGGGGCCGCTGGTGATATTTGGGGCCACCAAATGGCCTTAAATTATGTAGTGGAATCATCCCTGACCTATGATTTTTGTGGATTATTGGCATATATTAATCTATTAAGGTACTAGACATATATAATTTCTAATATTTCATAGCCATACACATAACAGATTATATATTTTTTATATTTATAGCAAGAAGTGATATGACAGGAATAAAGCCATTTTCTTACTTAGTACTAAATCTGATGCCTCCGTCCAGTTCTACAGACCAGTCACTTATGACCTTGGAGAATATCCATGACTTGTTTTTTGTGGTATGATTTTCTCAATGTCATAGAAACAGGCAGAATGTGTCTCTGTTGCAATATATCTTGTTCTTATTTGCCATATTTTGTTAGTGATTTCATCATTTTTATAACTAGGTTTTAACTATTTTTCATCTAATTTTGACATGTTTAATGAGTTTTTATTGGATCACAATAATTTTGCACTTAGAGAATTTTTTGTTCATCTGATTATGATAATTTTTTTTTTATTTAATTCCATTAGAAAAGCCTTGATTTGGATAAGGATTTTGATATGAATTCCTCTGGAAAATCCCTGATTTTGATGAGATTTTTATTTATGTGAATTCCTCAAGAAAATCCTTGATTTTGATGAGGATTTTATATGAATTTTTTCCTTTGGAAAATCCTGATTGTGAGGAGATTTTTTTAATGTGAATTCCTTAAGGAAAATCATTGATTTGGATGAGGATTTTTATATGAATTCCTAATAGAAAAAATCCTTGATTTTGGTGAGGATTTTTATATTAATTCCTTTAGAAAAAATCCTTGATTTTGGTGAATATTTTTATATGAATTTCTCAGGAAAATCCTTGATTTTGATGAGATTTTATTAATGTGAATTCCTTAAGGAAAATCCCTTTCAGAAAATTGTTTAGCATTAACTTTTTTGACATTAAGGGGCCAAAAAGAGGGAAATTCAAAATGTGAACTTTCTTATTTTTCATCTAATTCCATTTTTTGTCTTCAAAATGATAAACTTTGTGATTTATTGATGGGCCATTAAAATATTTTGCTATTTTTCTTCCAAAATTTCACATATTAGAACAGTATAAAGTATTTTTATTTTCAATAAATTTTTAATACTTTTAATACATGTAGTGAAACAAGACAAATGTTGAATATACAGTGGGTCCAGCAAATTACTGTTTCCAGCATATTACTGTGTCTGGCAATATATTGTGTAAAACAAAATACTGTGTCTACACTTGCTTTTAATATACACTTGTTTTATTTTCCATTGTCGCCATGCTGCACTCGTATTAGCCTTTATTTTTCTTTGAAATGATTGTTTCATTGTTTTTAATTATATTCTTTATAGCATTTTCTGCCTATATTTTTGAATCAGATTTGATCTAGTTAGCTCTTACAGGGACCAACTCTTGAAATAGAAAAATGACAGTGGATCCTGTTAAATTACTGTGTCAAGAAAAATATTGTGTCCACACTTGCTTTTGATATACATTGATTCAACTTTCCCTTGTCGAAACTGCAGTCATATCGTGGTGCGCTCTGCATATTCCTTTCTCTTCTTGACATTGCAGTCATATTATGGTGTGCTCTGCATAGTCCTTTATTCTCTAATTTGCTGATGACATTCCTTCTTGTGGACACAGCAGTCATATTATGGTGTGCTCAGCATAGTCCTTTATTCTCTTAATTTGCTGATGACATTCCTTTTTGTGGACACTGTAGTCATATCGTGGTGCGTTCAGCATAACTGGTACAGGAAAAAACCATAGCTTTGTTCATTGCCTATATAATCAGATAACCAATACAGGCTCTTGAGAATCTCTTGGATTTTTTTTTTACAGTTTGGTGATGGTTTGCAGCAGATACTAGCAAAGGCACCATATACAGAAACATCAGGACAATTCAGCATTGAATTAGACGCACTTCATGCTTGTTCTTACTTCTTTGAAAAATGGTTAAAAAGACCAGAAATCCTTATGAGTTTAAGTTGCCATCATACTACAGGTCAACCATTAACAGAAGACCTAGCAGCTAGACTTATTAAAGGTATATCATGTTTTCAACACAACAGATATGTTCTTCAGACAATAAATTATAACACAAACACAATCAAACATGGAATTGTAATACATACACAACATACACAATCAACAAGCAAGAAATTGTAAAACAAATACAGCAAACACAATCATTAAACATGCAACTGTAATACAAATACAACAAACACAATCATCAAACATGAAATTGTAATACAAATACAGCAAACACAATCATTAAACATGAAACTGTAAAACAAATGCAACAAACACAATCATCAAACATGAAATTGTAATACAAATACAACAAACACAATCATCAAACATGAAATTGTAATACAAATACAACAAACACAATCATTAAACATGCAACTGTAATACAAATACAACAAACACAATCATCAAACATGAAATTGTAATACAAATACAGCAAACACAATCATTAAACATGAAACTGTAATACAAATACAGCAAACACAATCATTAAACATGAAACTGTAAAACAAATGCAACAAACACAATCATCAAACATGAAACTGTAATACAAATACAACAAACACAATCATTAAGCATGAAACTGTAATACAAATACAGCAAACACAATCATTAAACATGAAACTTTAATACAAACACAACAAACACAATCATTAAACACGAAACTGTAATACAAACACAATCATTAAACATGAAATTGTAATACAAACACAAACATCAAACAAGAAATTATTACAAGAGTGTGGATATCTTGGGTGTTGTTCGAAGTTTTATCAACTAATCTTTACATTGAATAAGATACTTTAGATAATTTAGAAATAATGTTTTGTGTTCCAAGTTAAATTTATGCTATTCCAAATACATTAATCTATTTTTAATATGAGTTTGACAATATCTGTACAATGATGTTTGATGTATTAGTTGATAATTATTGATGTTACAAAGTAACCTGGCCGGCCTGTTTGAACTTCAAACTCTGACCGTGGACGAATCTACTATTTATATGTAACACCAGGTTCTCATACAAATAACAACAATTGGCTATTCATAGTATTGTTGTTTGCATAGTATAGAATATAAAAGGTATAATAATTGTTAATTGACTCAAATTAAATGGATCAGTCAATTCAGATGTAAACTATTTTACCTATCCACCCTAAATTAAAAATGAAAGTTCGAATTGAACTACGACCGATAGCCACGCCCGGCCAACTTAGCCCGAATCAACAATACATTACTTCCGTTTTTCATTGAAATGGTACAATATGATTGGTTATGAAGTGGTCACATGATTATAAAAGAGATGTTTCACATATCAATAAAACTCAAACGCGAACTTGCACGTGCCTCCATGACGACGTCATATGTAAACAATCAATGGCGTAGTAATTTCCAACAGCAAATAATCTAACACAAATAAAATTCACAACGAAAAAATTCAACTATATTAAATTTTGGTGTGATTGAAATGTAATTATAAGAATTGAATGCATTTTTTTTGTAGTTTTATAGGTGTGTAAAAGCATGGACAGAGGCACATTTTTTGTATGAAGCGCTAGTGTGCTTCATACAATACAAAATGTACTTCTGTCCATGCTTTTACATGCCAATAAAACTGCAAAAAAATGCAATCAATTCTTAATTGAAAACAGTTAATCAAGAGTAAGGGTTACTACAGACAATAGTCTGTCTTAAGAATGAGGACTGTATACAATCTATATAAACTGTAAAAGTTGACTGAGTATTAAGAATGAGGACTGTATACAATCTATATAAACTGTAAAAGTTGACTGAGTCTTAAGAATGAGGACTGTATACAATCTATATAAACTGTAAAAGGTGACTGAGTCTTAAGAATGAGGACTGTATACTATCTATATTAGTTTTTCATGATTAACAGGACATGGGTTGTTGGATGGTTTCTCTTTGATGGAAGATTTATACAAGAGTGCTTTTGATTTGGAAGTCAATGTTCAAAAGTAAGTACAATATATTTACACATATTTATTCATTTAAGAAACAGATTACAATTTATTTACACATATTTATTCTTTTAGGAAACAGACTACAATATATTTACACATATTTATTCATTTAAGAAACAGATTACAATTTATTTACACATATTTATTCATTTAAGAAACAGACTACAACATATAAAACTAGGAAGAACTGTTTTAGATACCTAAAACTTATGTCTCCCCTTAATGCGGCCATCTGTACAACAACCTATCTCGAAAGACAAAAAATGTTATGGCCCGGACAAGAAATAACTATTTAAAAAACAATTAATTGACCTTGAGGTCAAAGATCAAGGTCCCACGAAGGTCATTACGGTATGCGACACACCGCCTTATGGTCATGCATCCACATACCAAATATCATTAACCTATCTCTAAAGACAAAAATGTTATGACCCGGACAAGAAAATACTATTAAAAAACAATTATTTGACCTTGAGGTCAAAGGTCAAGGTTCCACGAAGCTCATTGCAGTATGCGACACACCGCCTTATGGTCATGCACCCACATACCAAATATCATTGACCTATCTCGAAAGACAAAAATGTTATGGCCTGGACAAGAATACTATTTAAAAAACAATTATTTGACCTTGAGGTCAAAGATCAAGGTCCCACAAAGGTCATTATGGTACGTGACACACCGCCTTATGGTCATCCACCCACATACCAAATATAATTGACCTATCTGGAAAGACAAAAAAGTTATGGTCTGGACAAGCTTCGCTGAGAAGAAACAGCAGAAGCAGAAGAAGAAAAAATCAGACTAACACAATATGTCTCCCTTCGTTCGAAGGGGAGACATAATTGAATATTGTAGGATTCAGAAACAAGCGAATTATGGTTTATGCTAAAAATTCTTCTCTTTTGTATGTCTACCGAAGTATAACATTCAATATTAACAACATGCTGCATGTAATTGTTTGAAATAAATACATAGAAATAAGTAAATAAATAAATGTACACCAAAACTAATGAAAAACATAATGAAATGCAAAATCAACAAAATAGTAAATATATATTTAATTTGAAAATCACTTGCTTTTTAAAATAAATTCCTTTACCATTAGAAATATATATTTTGATATGCCATGAAGATATATATCCTCTGACCCAAAAAGAAGAAGATTTATACTTAATGTTATTGGATATCCTCTGACCCAAAAAGAAGAAGAT
>MJUT01059646.1:288226-300491 GCA_002080005.1 Gigantidas platifrons
CTGTAATAAAGTAAACACAGAATACAGATCCTGTAATAAAGTAAACACAGAATACAGATCCTGTAATAAAGTAAACACAGAATACAGATCCTGTAATAAAGTAAACACAGAATACAGACACTGTAATAAAGTAAACACAGAATACAGATCCTGTAATAAAGTAAACACAGAATACAGATCCTGTAATAAAGTAAACACAGAATACAGATCCTGTAATGAAGCTATAATTGAGGACAGATCCCGGAATGAAGTCATAACAGAGAACAGGTAAAGTTGCAAGGAAGCATTAAATGAGGACAATGTTATGGTTTTGTGGTTGGTTTTATGCCACGTTCAACGATATTTCAGCTATATCGTGGTGGTCAGTATTATTTGGTGGAGGAAACCGGAGGACCCGGAGAAAACCACTGACCTGCCACAAGTCACTGACAAACTTTATCACATATTGTTATATGACTTCAGATAATGTCTTTTTCTGATTGGCTGATGTCCCTAGTAATGATCTTTATAAAACATTATAATCACCTCATGGTTTTGTTTACCTTGTTGGAATGTTATAATCACCTGGTGTGACGTCATGCCAGGTGAATATAACATTCCAACAAGGTAAACAAAAGAAAATGTCGTGATCAAAGCTTATTTTAAGGGTGAAAGAAACATATAAAATGTGTCATATAATAAAACAATTAATGACTTTCAATTCGGTGCATACCAGGATTTATTAACCCAAGAATAATATATTTACCTCGGCCCTAAGGGGCCTCGGTAAATATAATATTCTTGGGTTAATAAATCCTTGTATCCACCTCATTAAAAGTCATTAATTGTATAATGTTGTACATCTTGCCCTGTGAGGGAGTCAAACCCACATCAGTGATGACAGGCCTCGATTGCATAGGCAGTTGTAAATCCAATTACTATATGATCACGGCCACAGCAGCCCCTCTCAATGTTATGCGAGAGTTGTTAGTTGACATGCATTCTGCAGGATGAATGTGCTTACAAATAATAATGGACTATAGTTACTATAGTTACTGAAAAGGATAATTAATGACAAGCATTTGACACAATGCTAATGCAATCAGAATAGTAATACATTTTTGTATGTGTATCTGTCATCACTGACAAAATCCCAATGTCATCAGAATAGTAATATGTGTATCTGTCATCACTGACCCAATGTCATCAGAATAGTAATGTGTGTATCTGTCATCACTGACAAAATCCCAATGCCATCAGAATAGTAATACATGTATCTGTCATCACTGACACAATGTCATCATAATAGTAATGTGTGTATCTGTCATCACTGACACAATGTCATCATAATAGTAATGTGTGTATCTGTCATCACTGACACAATGTCATCAGAATAGTAATATGTGTATCTGTCATCACTGACAAAATCCCAATGCAATCAGAATAGTAATACATGTATCTGTCATCACTGACACAATGTCATCAGAATAGTAATGTGTGTATCTGTCATCACTGACCCAATGTCATCAGAATAGTAATGTGTGTATCTGTCATCACTGACAAAATCCCAATGCCATCAGAATAGTAATATGTGTATCTGTCATCACTGCCAAAATCCCAATGCCATCAGAATAGTAATATGTGTATCTGTCATCACTGACAAAATCCCAATGCCATCAGAATAGTAATATGTGTATCTGTCATCACTGACAAAATCCCAATGCCATCAGAATAGTAATATGTGTATCTGTCATCACTGACAAAATGCCAATGTCATCAGAATAGTAATACATGTATCTGTCATCACTGACAAAATGCCAATGTCATCAGAATAGTAATACATGTATCTGTCATCACTGACACAATGTCATCAGAATAGTAATACATGTATCTGTCATCACTGACACAATGTCATCAGAATAGTAATGTGTGTATCTGTTATTACTGACAAAATACCAATGCAATCAGAATAGTAATATGTGTATCTGTCATCACTGACACAATGTCATCAGAATAGTAATATGTGTATCTGTCATCTCTGACACAACGCCAATGCCATCAGAATAGTAATACATGTATTTGTTATCACTGACAAAATGCCATCAGAATAGTAATATGTGTATCTGTCATCACTGACAAAATGCCAATGCCATCAGAATAGCAATAGCATCCCAAATTGCCGATTCCCAGTTGTTCTTCAATTGTTTGAGTAATGAGTATCGGCATCTCCTATTCATCAATCAGTATGCATTTGATTATGGTTTTTCTAATTAAAATTGCACGAAAAATTACTGCTTTCAATAAAATATGTACACATCACCAATATTTTTTTTAAAATAAAAAATAATATAATGAAAATTTGGTCATTTTTTAACAAAAGTCGGCAATATGGGATTTGGTAGAATGGACTCGGCAGTATGGGAATCGGCAAACTGGGATTCAGCAATCTGGTACTAATTCATCTGTTATCACTGACAAAATGCCAATGCAATCAGAATAGTAATATGTGTATCTGTCATCACTGATGCAACGCCAATGCCATCAGAGTAGTACTGTGTGTATCTGTCATCACTGACACAATGGCAATGCCATCAGAATAGTGATCAATTTACACAACAGGTGAGATGTAATACATGTATCTGCCATCAATTTACACAACATATGAGATGCAATATGTGTATCTGTCATCAATTTACACAATAAGTGAGATGTAATACGTGTATCTGCCATCAATTTACACAACATATGAGATGCAATATGTGTATCTGTCATCAATTTACACAACAGGTGAGATGTAATACATGTATCTGCCATCAATTTACACAACATATGAGATGCAATATGTGTATCTGTCATCAATTTACACAATAAGTGAGATGTAATACGTGTATATGTCATCACTTTCTGTCAACAGGTGAGATAAAAGTAGCTTTAATTTACATTGCAAAAATAATAATAATACTGTGTATTATCTTACCATCAAGATAATGTATTTAACTTACCATTCTGTCTTCATAACCTTTTACTGTTATACCCTCTGGTAAACATCTTTGTAACAATCTCATCTGTAACAGAGCAACTTTATAGGTATTTCTTTCACAATGGCAGATGTAGTCTTGTATGAAATTATGTTTGTATGTTTTATATCCATTTAATATTACCAGTGATTCTTATTGTTTCTTAAATTTTAATCTAAACCAAATTTTGTCCCAAGATTTATGAGGAATCAATTTAATTTGATGGAATTTTATAAATGAACAAAGCTTAAAAAGAAGTGTCCAGTTTTATTGGTAGAGGATACCAGAGTACCCACAGAAAACCTCTAACTTGTTGACAGCCAGCAGTATTCCCACAGATCAGTTATGAAAAGAAAGTTTTAACAGTGATGGTCATTAATTTCACCAATATCAAGAAAACAATCAATCACCTCTCATCTTAACTGAACTCACTTAATACAAGAAAGACCATGACATATGATGTTGGAAATCCAGGTCCTGGTTTGGGACAGGCACAAAAATGTGGTGGGGTTAAACCTGGTTAATGGGATCCTAACCCTCTCCTCTTGATAACTAACAGGATCTCCAACGTCAATACATGATTAAACCAAAAGATAAACTAGAGGCTCAGGTGAGCCTGTATCGCTCACCTGATATAAATAAGTCCTCTTAAGAATGTCTGCATGCCGAATACATCTAAGTTACTATTCAAATCCCATAGGGTTCTATGTTAAAACTATGTCCGCTGATGGTGGCCATCTTGGATGGAGGTCTGGGTCACTGGATATAATTTGAAAGTTGACCATTTAAGGACCATTCATGCCATGTTTGCTTTAAATTAGCTTACTGGTTTCAGAGGGAACAACATTTAAACATTTTTCCCATAGGGTCCTATGTTAAAACTATGTTCACTGATGGCGGCCATCTTGGATGGAGATCGGGGTCACATGACATTATTTTGAAAGTTGACCACCTAAGGACCATTCATGCCATGTTTGCTTTAAATTGACTTACTGGTTTCAGAGGAATTTTTTTTTAAACATTTTCCCCATAGGGTCCTATGTTAAAACTATGTTCGCTGATGGTGGCCATCTTGGATGGAGGTCGGGGTCACATGACATTCTTTTGAAAGTTGACCACCTAAGGACCATTCATGCCATGTTTGCTTTAAACTGACTTACTGGTTTCAGAGGAAAAACTTTTTAAACATTTTTCCCATAGGGTCCTATGTTAAATTTAAGTCGAATCATGGCGGCCATCTTGGATATGCAATCGGCACAAAAATAACAAATTTAGTAGAGGACCATCCAGTCACCATTTCTATAATGTTACAATTCCATCGGCTGAGTAGTTTCTGACAAGAAGATTTTCAAAGTTTCAACCAATCAGAACACATTATTGGCCCTTGCGGCCATGTTGGTTTTCCGATCTAAACCAAAATAACAAATTTGGTAGAGGACCTCCCAATGAACATTTCTGCCAAGTTTGGTCCAAATCTGTTCAGTAGTTTCAAAGAAGAAGATGAAAGTATGAAAAGTTTACAGATGCGGACGACAACAACGGACGCAAAGTGATGACAAAAGCTCACATGACCCTTTGGGTCACGGGAGCTAAAAACCTACACAGATTCGCTTCCACTCAAAAGTGAATGACAATATATTAGATTATTATACTTTTACAGTATTTTTACTATATAAATTAACAGTCATAGATTTGCTAATTTCCCCTAAAAGACTACTTTCCCGGAAGTGAACTATTTCCCTGAGACTATTTCCCTATCCGCAATTTTGCACGTTCACATTTCCTGGGTTTTTTTTTAAGTGACGCAACTAACTATTAAACACAATATTGAGGTAATATGCCTTATTTTGCTGTTCTTAATCAGTATGAGTTTAATAACCTAGAAATAATCATATCACAGAGAAAAAAGCTTTTTATTGTTGTTCTTCAATTGTTAATGTATAATAAAACAGTTAAAAACCGGTTATTTCGGGAAGTAGCAAGTTTATTGTCCCCCTAAACACAAACTATTTCCCTCCGCTTCGCATCGGGAAATAGTTTGTGTTTCGGGGGACTACAAATTTGCTATTTCCCTCACAACCAGTCTTTAACTGTATACAAGGACAGTACAATAGCAGGGTCAATGAATGATCATAGTTAACAAACTACTAGCTAGAAAAGTAAAATCTGTTGTTTAAAGACCATTACTCTTTAGCCAACAAAAATCATAACTGATTTAATATCAATAAACATCCAAGAAATTAATGGTCTTCGTGGGAGACCAAAATAAATAGGTCATCAAACTGTTGGAATAACATATTGAATGAAAATTAGTAATATAATCAGGCCTCGACATTAACGTTTGTCCGATACCAGTGAAAACTGACGTCGGACAAGTCAATCTTGTATCACGGTTGTCCGACGGGACAAGTGAAAAAATGACTGTCCTACCTTTTGAAGGTTATTTTCTATGATAAAAATGTGTTGCTTTGTCATTTTCAGATTTAAACTTCATAAATAATTATTTTAATGTGTGTAAAAATATCGGTTTCCACTGAAGTATACTCATTAATTACAACGATGAACCAAGAGATTTTCCGAACATATACTTGATCCGTTTTTTTTCAGCGATTTCATTATGTGACAACTGGCATTAAGTAATTATAATGAAATAGAAATAGCTTTGTTTATAGTGTTTCCTTCCCCTACACAATAATTCCCTGGAAACGTAATTTCCATGCCCATCGGCATGGATCTATGATATCCCTTGATATTAGAAAGTACGGATATACAACAAGCAGTGGAGCTCAATTCAACCAAAAATGTTAAGGCATCTGATGTTAATTTCCATTGAGGGACATTCAGTAGCTGATTTTGATTCACAATCTGCATTCAATAGATGGTGAACAAGAACGTTCAAAACATCCTGGATTCAATCCACATTATACGATTACCGCTTAGATGGGCCTGCTATACGAGAACCAAACTTAGAAATTGATGATTAGACACTCATACCATGATGACATCGTTTGATACTAGTGACTTTACGCCTAACTTACAACTGTCTGTTAATATGTCGATTAAAGATGTCATAATCATAATGTTCGTTAGTATTAATAATGACAGGACGAGATAATGTTTGTGAGACAATAACCAAAACATTTTAAACAAATTGTTGATAATTATTATCTGGATTTTATAATTTTTATTAATTTTTTTTGGACAACTAAAAGATTGAGTCGGACAAGTACTTTTTTAGTTAGTTGTCCGAAGGGACAAATTAAAAAAAATGTTAATGTAGAGGCTTGATAATATGAGATGAAACATAAATGTACATAGGAACCTATGTTAAATTTGTCTTATGGTAGCTGCCATCTTGGATTTACGATTGACATAACTATCTAATGATTAAATATGAAGATTTATTTAATGTGAAAGTTTATGATGTACGACGGACGACAAGTAATGGCAAAAGCTCACATGACCTTTGGCCAACAGCCTTAATATTTTTCACCTACTTGCCAGAAAGCCAAATTTAGAAAAATTTACTACTTATTCAAACAAACTCTCATAATTTTCACTTGTCCTAATCCAGTTTTACTTGTCTCGGGTTTCAGGCAAGAATGTTACACGAAGACTATCCAGGTGAGCTAAAAAGATCAGAAATGCAATGCTATGCCTATTATGGATATAAAAATGTATTTCTTACCTCTTTATTCACTGTTGTCATGAATGTCTTTAAGTTTGTTGGTACATGATGTTGTCCATAAAACTTCTGACTTGGTGGCACTTCACTCTCTTGAATAAATCCTGTAATATGTTTATCAAGCTTAGTTTGATTTTTGTTTTTTTATTAGTGAATGAACAATATTTATGTTCATTCTAACACTGTGGTTTACAATTAGAGGATTCCAAAGTATCTTGTAAATGACAAACTTTACCATGATACTTCGTTAAAAACTGCAGGGCCAGATTATTTCTTTTTGCATCTTTCAAGTGAATCATTTTTTTCTATAAAATTTGGTGAAAGAAATTAACCTCACCCCCTAAATTCAAATGGTTGATAAAGATGATCAATAATACAGTGTCAAACCTTAACTTTTCATTTCATCTGAAATTTACCTTAGAGCTAAGAAATTATTCTTATGAAAACAGACCTTATTCTGATGAATAATTTAAGCTAACGTTTATATTTAAAATGTAAAATTCACCATGTAATCTTCTTCAAATGTTATAGGTGTTGAAAATTTTTAGACAGCAAAATTTGACCTAATTCATGGGAAGACAAAGCTGTTACCCCGACAAGATATCTTTTTTTTAAAGATAAGATTGCATCATCAGAAAAAATAAGTTACCAAAAATAGAAAAAGTTGTTCTTTAGGAATACACTAAAAAAAATTCTCATAAACTAGAGGTTCAGTGGGCTGAGCCTGTGTCGCCCACCTTTCATTCTGCTTTGAGGAAACTTAATACAGAACCTTCCATACATGTAGATGCTTCCTACCAAGTTTCGGTTCATATGGCTAAGCATTTTCAAAGGAGAAGATTTTTTAGAAATCGACCAAACAGAAACACGAATTGCGTGTGGTGGCCATGTTTGCTAACCGATCGGGACGAAAAGAACGTTAAGTGGCATCACTACTGTATATTTTTTAAATTGTAGGGAGTAGGACTTAAATATAGTTATAACTTGTGATCATTCCCAATTACTAATATTTTTAGTTAATATATCAAATCAAATTTATTGTCATATAAGCAAATGAGATAAAATATACATTCTAATATGACGTCCTTCAAACGTTTTGAGTCCAAAACCGTGGTAAAAATAATATATATCTATGACCGATTGCGTCATAGATAGACGTGGTATGCGATTTGCAAATCGCAAATACATCTCATATGAATAAAAATAAACTTACAATAAATTGTTTAATACATAAAAAATATAACTGTCGTCTGCACGACTTATCTTAAGAACAAAACATGTTGTCTACCATGTTTACGACTACGACACCTTCGCCTTTGTAAATAGGCAGTTTAGTTCAACTTAACAAAGTGGAAGTTGCAGTATTCTCCCTTTCTTTTCAAAATGTTCATGAATGACAACATTTAGTAACCTCAAAACATAAATACCATCGGCACTGCAACACCTTTTCGGTTGTCATTTTAAAATTCTTTTGAAAAAAGGAATATTATTGAAACATTTCAGTTGGGTCGATTAATGGAACAGCCAAAAATACTGGATGAAATACATCGCTTCGATTTGAAATTTTTCCGTAATTGTCCTATTAGAATCGAATTAATTACCGGTAGCCATATATTTATATGGCTACCGGTAATTATTTCTTAAATAAACAAATAAAGAAATACAACAACTTTAAGGAGCTGCTTTGTTAGTCTGAGAGGCAGTTGTCATCAGTTCCACTGAACACCTAAAAAAGGAGACAAGAATTTGAACCTGCTAACAATCTGTTGTATTCAGAATTAATAAAATTTCTTCAATTTCAGATAACTGAGTCACCTTTTTTTCAAAGTTGAACTCAGATAAAAAGTTTTTCTAACATAACAGTTTCTTTCACAATGAAAAAAGAAATGAAATTCATCATCAATACTGTGACATTTGCAAAAATTACAAATTTTAAAATTTTGGGGCACTTTTTTTTTAAATCTACCCAATTCAATTTCTAAATTATGATCACATATTCTACACTTTTTGATACATGTAAGTTAATGGAATTCAAAATTTGGTTGTGACAAATAATGTTCCCTCACAATATTAAGTTTTAGATCCATGGTTTATAAGAATAATTTATTTTGCTCTTTCAAACTTTCAATAGTACTTATTATTTCAATAAAATAAATTTAATTCAACAGAATAACTTCATCAACTCTGTGTAGAAAAACTGAAATAAATATTAGTTACACTTGTATTTACCAACTCATAAAGTTGTCAGTAAAGTTAAAATATAAAGCTAGAGACAACTTACTGCTGGCTGTTGTCTCTTCAGTTATCTCTACTATATCTACAGGTGATGATGTCACTTCCTCTACATCAGAAAGTACAGTGAGATGTTGAGTGTCTGATGATGATATACTCTCTTCAGACACATACATTTGACTTGTTACCTTACACATTTCATCATCTATTAAAATGTTGCCGTCTGCCATCCATTGTGGGACTACTTCCTCTAAAATTGTCTTCATTCTATCCTGTAGATGTCCACAGATTTTCAAACATAGAGTTTGTGTTTCTAAATCAATGCCAGAGCCTTTTGCACAAGTTTCTGCTGTTTCAAAATGATCATCCCTTTTTGTACATAGCAGTGGACACTCCTTTCCATCAGAGGGTTTACCATCTCCTTCTTTACAATGATGAATGGTTTCCTCTGTTTGTCCTCCATCTCCTTCTTTACAATGATGAATGGTTTCCTCTGTTTGTCCTAAGTCACCATCTCCTTCTTTACAATGATGAATGGTTTCCTCTGTTTGTCCTAAGTCATTTCCATGTTCACATACATTCTGCAGATCATTTTCTGCCAACATTTCAATTGAATTTAATTTCACCAACATTTCGTTACTTGTCAAAGTTTCCATTTTGTTTCCTGTCCTTCCTGTATCTGATTCTGATTGTACAACTTCTGTATTTTCGTTATTTATCTCACTTGCATATGGCACTCCATTTTCAATATTCTGACTTCCTTCTTGCTTGTTCCCATCACCATTGACAGGAATTGTTGTCATTACACCATTCAATTCCACCTCTAAGTTTTGACTGACTTCTTTCAATTGTTTACTAAGTTCCTCTATTCTTCTGTTGTATTTTTCGGTTCTTGATTTGCGTAGCTGTTTTTTGGCTTCTTCAATAAGATTGACAATTTCTTCATCTTTATAAAATGATGACTTGAGAATTTTTTCTAATTCTCGACATTTTTTATAGATATAAATAATTTCCTGAAAACACTGAGTTGCATCTATAGACTGAGGAAGAGTGCGGAAAAGATCATCTAATTTAGACAAGGCAGCTGTCGCTCTATCCAATAAACTTTCTAATTCTTCCTTTTTTACTGTAGTAGGTTTCTTTGTTTCTTCACTAAAACAGACATGACAGAGAATGAATATTGACTTGTCGATACATGGTTATCTATCATCTGATTTTAAAATTTCAAATGAAACATTTTATTGAATGAAAATTTAAATTACTTAAAAGTATAACCAATAATTAAAGAAAAGTAAACAGAGGTCGTAAAGAGCATGTATCACTCCCCTGATTTATATAGGCAATTAATTATACTGAAAATGATTATTGTCCAGTAAAACACATGACTGGATAGAATCTGTATAGAAAAGTGCAGGAAGGGAATTAGAGAGAAAAAAAAGGTAAAGAAGAGAAAAGCATGTAACATCTACATCATTCTGCTTTGAGGAAACTTAATACAAAACCTTCCATAGGTGCTTCCCACCAAATTTCGGTTCATTTTGGCAAAGCAGTTTCAGAGAAGAAGATTTTTAGAAATCGACCAATCTGAAACAAGAATTGCCTGTGGTGGCCATGTCTGTTAATGGATCAAATCGAAATGAGCAATCTCTATAGAGGACCTTCCATGGATGCTTCCTACCAAGCTTCATATCATTTGGCCAAGCGGTTTCAGAGGAATAACTGTTTTAGAAATCGACCAATAAGAAACAAGAATTGCCTATGACAGCCATGTTTGTTAACGAATCAAATTGGAATGAGCAATTTCCATAGAGAACCTTCCATAGATGCTTCCTACCACGTTTCGGTCCATTTGTCCAAGTTGTTTCAGAGTAGAAGATTTCTTAGAAATCCACCAATCAGAAACAAAATTGCCTGTGGCGGCCATGCTTGTTAATGGATTGGGACAAAATGAGCAATCCTTATAGAGGACCTTCCATAGATTTCCTACCATGTTTCGGTTCATTTGGCCAAGCGGTTTCAGAGGAAGAGATTTTTTTGTTAGAAATCAACCAATTAGAAACAAGAATTGTCCCTGGTGGCCTTGTTTGTTAATAGATCGGGAGGAAATGAGCAATCTTAACAGAGGACATGCCATAGATGCTTCCTATCAACTTTCGGTTCATTTGGGCAAACGGTTTCAGAGGAGAAGATTTTTAGAAATCAACCAATCAGAAACAACAATTGCCTGTGGTGGCAATGTTTATTAATGGATCGGGACGAAATGAGTATTCTTTATAGAGGATCTTCCATAGATGCTTCCTACCAAGTTTCGGATCATTTGACAAAGCGATTTCAGAGAAGATTTTTAGAAATCGACCAATCAGAAACAACAATTGCCTGTGGTGGCCATGTTTGTTAATGGATCGGGACGAAATGAGCAATCGTTATAGATAACCTTCCATAGATGCTTCCTACCAAGTTTCAGCTCATTTGGCTGAAGGGTTTCAGAGGAAAAGATTAAAATGTGAAAAGTTAATGGACGACAGACGACGGATGCCAAGTGATGACAAAAGCTCACATAATGGCAAGGTGAGCTAAAAAGGTGAATAAGTTTATACTAACAGCAAATAGACATGTACTTTCAATGTTTATTTTACTGTACCATGTGACTTTGGACACAATATTAAGTGATGGTCAATTCCAAAGTATTTTACTCACTGAGTTTTAAGTACACATTTGTACACTTGGTATTTTACTAACTGAGTTTTAAGTACACCTTTGTACATTTGGTAATTTACTCACTGAATTTTAAGAACACTTTTGTACATTTGGTAATTTAATCACTGAGTTTTAAGTACACTTTTGTACATTTGGTAATTTACTCACTGAGTTTCAAGTACACCTTTGTACATTTGGTATCTTACTTACCAAGTTTTAAGTACAAAAATTTGTACATTTGGTTATTTACTCACTGAGTTTTCAGAGCATTTTTGACATTTGGTATTTTACTCACTGAGTTTTAAGTACACATTGGTACATTTGGTAATTTACTCACTGAGTTTTAAGTACACATTGGTACATTTGGTATTTCACTCACTGAGTTTCAGATTCAGCTTCCTCTTCCTCTTCTGTCTCCCAACTATCATCACTGTCACTACTGAAGTCACTACTGTCACTGTCTGATTCATACTCACTCATCTGGAACAATATATAACTAGAGTCTGTATCAATCAGTAACAATATATAACTAGAGTCTGTATCAATCAGTAACATTATGCAACTAGAGTCTGTATCAATCAGTAACAATATATAACTAGAGTCTGCATCAATCAGTAACAATATATAACTAGTCTGTATCAATCAGTAACAATAT
>MJUT01059646.1:316353-334877 GCA_002080005.1 Gigantidas platifrons
CTCTACAAATCCAGTTAACCTGTACTGATTTAACTAGACTCTGAAAGACAACATTAAATCCTCTACAAATCCAGTTAACCTGTACTGATTTAACTAGACTCTGAAAGACAACATTAAACACTGTATTAAATTCTCTACAAATCCAGTTAACCTGTACTGATCTAACTAGACTCTGAAAGACAACATTAAATACTGTATTAAATCCTCTACAAATCCAGTTAACCTGTACTGATCTAACTAGACTCTGAAAGACAACATTAAATACTGTATTAAATACTCTACAAATCCAGTTAACCTGTACTGATCTAACTAGACTCTGAAAGACAACATTAAATACTCTACAAATCTAGTTAACCTGGATCTAACTAGACTCTGAAAGACAACATTAAATACTGTATTAAATACTCTACAAATCCAGTTAACCTGTACTGATCTAACTAGACTCTGAAAGACAACATTAAATACTGTATTAAATCCTCTACAAATCCAGTTAACCTGGATCTAACTAGACTCTGAAAGAAACATTAAATACTGTATTAAATCCTCTACAAATCCAGTTAACCTGTACTGATCTAACTAGACTCTGAAAGACAACATTAAATACTGTATTAAATTCTCTACAAATCCAGTTAACCTGTACTGATTTAACTAAACTCTGAAAGACAACATTAAATACTGTATTAAATACTCTACAAATCTAGTTAACCTGTACTGATCTAACTAGACTCTGAAAGACAACATTAAATACTGTATTAAATTCTCTACAAATCTAGTTAACCTGTACTGATTTAACTAGACTCTGAAAGAAACATTAAATACTCTACAAATCTAGTTAACCTGTACCAACAGTCTGCACCAAAAACTTTTTTAGCCACTAGTCCTTCGGTCTAGGGAAGCACTACGTTTTACTAGTCCGAACATAATTTTATTAATAAAAAAAACCCCACACTTTTCAGTCTTATTCCCACAGGCACTTGTTTCTATCCATGGGAAGGTCGACTAAGAAACAAGTGCCTGTGTGTCCTTCGTATGATCGCTTTTGTTCAATAACATCATCGGCAGTACATTTCCTCTTAACAACCTTGCCAGGCTTGGCCCTTTCAGTCTACCGAAGCATTGTTACTACAATAAATCTTAAGACCGGAAAAACCGAAGTACACCGCCACGTGCAGAATGGGAGATAAAGAACGAAAAATAAAAAACACTTTCGTTTGAAAAAAAATAACTGAATCTCTTAAGATATCCTCATTAGTAAAGTTTAATAGTTCTTTTACTATCTATCAATGGCGATCCACCACGATTTTGACTACGTTGGTAATATTAATACATGTCCGTGTTGAAACATATTGCTTTGGTAATAAGACAGATCGAAATACCGGAACAACGTGGTTTCAGACTGGTTACCTCGGCATTAAGCTACTAAAGGCTAACAGTTTATTCGTATTTGTTTACAAATAAAATCCGTATGATACACGTTTATTACATTTGTACCTTTTTCGAAATTATATCTTTTTTATGAAAAATTCATAGAGAACAAGGTAGGGGAGTAAAATGTTTTACTAGTCTGATCGGGCAATAGTGGTAAGGGAAAATTACTAGTCCGAATATCAGTTTACTAGTCTGGGACATCGGGCTAGTTACTAACATCGCAGACTGACCAAGGATTTATATAGTAGGCAGGATATGAATCTCGGCAGATTTAACATAGATTGTATGTAAGTATGTTGCGTGGCAAGATTACCCATAGTGCAATTCGTTAACGATGCACGTGCCTTGATTAATGGGGTGGAAATTTTCCTCGCTTCAACATTTTAAACCAGAATTTGTAATTATATAAAACCATAATTACAGGTGTAAGGTGAAAATATTTGTTCTAAATACCAATCATTGATAAAGTATCAACTTTTTGTAGATGTATCACCCATATTTCATCAATAATTGACATTAATCGATTTGCCCTTTTGACCTTCATAATCCCACCTATTATGGGCGGTCAAGACTCAAATTTAAATTTCAAACTCCTCTCTTCTCTCATCATACCGAATATTGAAGCGGAGCCATCATTTTTGTGATAATATAAATATTTTTCAATGAATAGAGGGAGTTTTATTGAAAACAGTGCTCCTGATTTGTATTTATTAAGGATCGTTTACCATCATTTGTCAAAATGGCGGCATTCTGGGCGGAAATGGGGGTTGCCTATTTAGAAATCAATAAACTTCCTTGTTTACATGAAATCAACATACCAAAGTGTACAAATGTGTATTCGATATATAGAACAAAACTTGGCGTGATTGGTTTCTCTGTTTTACCATTTTTAATGTTTTTAGATGTATGAAACTCTACTGTACTTTTTTTTTATTTCACGTGTATGAGGTGTGATATAGAATTTTTTTTTAAAAACTTTTCCATTGAACCTATATCGGCAAATTCAAGGATTGTTTTGTGTAGTGTAGTATATAGATGATGTATAACACGAACTTTGGTGTAATTGGTTGATTTTCCTACAAATTCTCAAGGCATTTCAAAATGAATGAATTAATTTTTGCTCTGTTGTAGCATAAAACCTCGCCACACGATATAAAACGAGAAAATACGAGATTCGTATCCTTCCTACTATATAAATCCTTGCCTGTACTGATTTAACTAGACTCTGAAATAAAGGCAAATTAAAATTTCAATTACCAATTTGCCTGCTTGCTAGTGTTAATTCTGAGCTCTGTCAATTATTAGAATTTAAAATACCCTTTTCAAGTAATTCAAAAGATAGTAATGAATATTCATCCTATGTGAGGCCCTTGTCATTTTGGTGGTAAAAATGTATTTTACCTCTTCAATCCTAACAGTTACATTCTTTGATGAAGACATTCTATGATTGTTCATTTTTGTTTCATGTATCCATTCCACATCCTTAAGAGTACTCCTCTCTCCCTTTAGAACAGTTCCTGGATAAAGTTCCTGTTCTGTATCAGAGTCTTCTAAATGCATGTCCATTTCAAACAAGTTCTCCTCTTCTGCAATGCAATGTGCCCCATCAGGAAAGACAACTCTAGCCTGCATTGTAGTTACCTCAACTTTGCCATACCATGGGTCTAATGTAACATCATCATCAAAATCAAACTCCTGTTAAAGGTGAATATGACTAATATTATAACAGTAATGTGACAATTTATATTTACATCATGCTGACACTTAATTTATGGAGAATTTATTGATCACAATACAAATATGACAGGGCAGTGTAGGATTAAATAGTGTCCGTCGTGAAATATTGTCCTCTGTTACAATTGTTTTCTATGATAAAGTCCGAGGACGGAATAAAGCGAAGAGGTTACTTCTTTTGGTCTGTTGGGGATTTTTTATTTGAAAAAGATACAATCGGACACATTTTCACAGGACAATATTATGGCTTACAGCAGCACAGTCATAATGTAACTAAGTTACAGCATGATGTTGTATGCGGTATAGCTATTATAGGCCGATTACATGGAAGTTAAACTTCTTGATAAGACAATATTTATTCAGCCTGATATATTTTAGTCATAGTTTACATTTTACATTACGGGAAGACAAAATAAAAATACATGTACAATGTACATGTTTACTATTCAAAATCTAACTTAGAAATATCTTGTTTTACACAGTAAAGTATTGATAGATCAATTACAATATGGACTACTGCAAGCTAAGGTTGCACTTTTTATCGGATATTGTGTAATTGATCAATAAATGACATGTTGTAATATAAAATCAATGAATGATATGCTTAAACGTGGTGCATTATGGGATCTAAACAATAGATAACTTACACTGGTCTATTATGATCGGTTATCGAAATACAGGCTCATACATAAAATGTACATATCCAAAATTTGCCAAAAAGGCATGTAATGAGTGGCCACTTCATTATTTCCCCTTTTTTTAAAGGTGTTATACTTTTTTCTCTCAGGAGTAACAAAGTTATGGTCAACCTCAGTTTATAGAGAATTTTCTCTAGTTTCTGTTGGTATATAACATGTAGCACTTCAATATAATATCCTTATCAGAGAAAATGTTAACCGGAATATGATAGTACAGTGGAACCTGTGCAATCCGACACCTGAGTTTTCCGACATCCGACAAAAATTTATGGTCCCAAAGTAGTTCTGTTAACATAAATAAAACTTGAGTATTCCGACATCCTGTACAATCCAACACATTTCCCTGGTCCCTTGGTGTGTCGGATTAGACAGGTTCCACTGTATGTAATTGTTTTTAACAAAATAGTCACTCACAAGATTAACAAGGAATTATATGGGGTCATCTCCTTATTTATCTGTATTATATAGTTATTCTCTTGTTGAAAGCGAGAGGAAGAACTGTGACAAGAAATAATGGAAAGAACTCTGATGATATTTTTAATTCAAGTCTTCAAAGTTTGAAAAGACATTTTTAGAAACCCATGCTGTCCCAAACGTAAGCCATATTACCATGAAAAATACATACTTGAAAAATAAGGTTTTACTTTTTTTTAACTTGAATGGTATCAAGGTACCTAAGTATAAATAACTTTGGTTTTGACTATCATTAATTAATGTAGTACATGTATTAACAAGACATCAGTCAATTTTAAATGTACCATATGTAAGACTTTTTTGTCCCATACGTAAGGTATAAAATTTTCTCTTAACAATTTCCTTTACTGACTTGCATGTTTTGCATCATTACATCTCTAATACACTGATGACTACATAAACATAGGTTATAGAGATGTAAGAGTGTTTTGTTCTTACTTCCTAAACTTAACAAAATATTCCCATTTTGTCAAGAATAAGCTAAATAAACAGTCACATTTGTAAAAAAGTAGAAAACTAATAAATAAGAATACATTTCATTACTTTCTAAATTAAATGTAAGTGAAATTCAAAACAAAATAAATATTGCAAACTTTTGTCCCATACATGTATGTAAGATGTTAGAATTACACTATATGTTCCTATATGTAACAATAAATATCATGTTTTTCCTTTTATGAATGCATCAAATGCTACAATTTTAATTCTGAATACTATACAATGTGTTGACTTGTTACTTAAATCAGCTTAGTCAGTCTAAAATTTGTTTATTTTTGGCAAGAAACAAGAATTAATATTTGTATTTGCTTCTGTTTTTGGAAAAAGAATAGCTGTCTGGTGATCCATTAGTGATTCATATGAAATTAGTTTAAAAGGTTCTCACTGAATTTAGTACTGCATTGACAACTATTTACCTATTTTGTTCCAGTACTGTTATAAATGCTGTTATAGTGACAGCCGGAACCTTTGAACTGTAATGAAAGCAGGAGGTTTGGTGCCATAAAATCTTATCCAACCCACCATTTCTTTGGAAATGTCTGTACCAAGTCAGGATCATTACGGTTTTCCCAGTTTTCCGGTTGTTGACTGATTTTGTCTGTTTATATACTTATGAGTTTTTACTTTCCCTTTAGAAGATTGTTCGGAGTTTGGTAATTTTGTTATTACCCTTATTTACTATTCCTACTACTAGTACCTTACTACTCTTAAACACACAGAAGATTTTGAATTATTCAATTTTACTTTTAAATATGGACTAAAGAATCTTACGTATGGAACATAACTGTACAAAGTATTATTTTATCCTTGTAAGAATGAGTCAAATACTACAATTTTAAATCTGAACACTATACAAAATGTAGACTTCATAATGTAATCAGCTTATTCAGTCGAAAATTTGTTTATTTTTTGCAAGACACAGGAGTTAATATGTTGTTTCTTTTTAGGAGAAAAAAAACTAGAGGCTCAGTGGGGTGAGCCTGTGTCGCTCACCTTTCATTCTGCAATGAGGAAACTTAATACAGAGCCTTCCATAGGTGCTTCCCACCAAGTTTCGGTTCAATTGGCTAAGCAGTTTCAGGGAAGAAGATTTTTAGAAATCGACCAACCTGAAACAAGAATTGCCTGTGGCAGCCATGTTTGCTAACGAATCGGGACTAAATGAGCAATCTTTATAGAGGACCTTCCATAGATTCTTCCTACCAAGTTTCGGTTCATTTGGTAAAGTGATTTCAGAAGTAAAGATTTTTAGAAATCAACCAATCAGAAACAAGAATTGCCTGTGGCTGCCATGTTTGTTAACGAATCGGGATGAAATGAGCAATCTTTATAGAGGACCTTCCATAGATGCTTCCTACCAAATTTCAGTTCATTTGGGAAAGTGATTTCAGAGAAGATTTTTTAGAAATCAACTAATCAAAAACAAGAATGGCCTGTGGCGGCCATGTTTGTTAACGGATCGTAACTAAATGAGCAATCTTTATAGAGGACCTTCCAAGGATGCTTCCTACCAAGTTTTGATTCATTTGGCCAGGCGGTTTCAGAGGAGAAGATTTTTTAGAAATCAACCAATCAGAAACAAGAATGACCTATGGCGGCCATGTTTGTTAATGGATCGGGACGAAATGAGCAATCTTTATAGAGGACCTTCCATAGATGCTTCCTAGTTTCGGTTCATTTGGCCAAGCAGTTTCAGAGGAGAAGATTTGTTTAAATCGGCCAATCAGAAACAAGAATTGCCTGTGGTAGCCATGTTTGTTAATGGATCGGGACAAAATGAGCAATCTTTATAAAGGACCTGCCATAGATGCTTCCTACCAAGTTTCAGTTCATTTGGCTGAGGGGTTTCAGAGGAGAAGATTAAAATGTGAAAAGTTAACGGACGACGGATGATAAGTGATGGCAAAAACTCACTTTGCCTTTGGAAAGGTGAGCTAAAAAGACATATTTGGTGATTCTTTCTGATCATTTTTATATCAAATTTTATGTAAAAGGTTTAGTTTACAACTTTCATCACCTTATAATTTCTTTGAAACAATTGGAAGATTTTAATAGAATGTTATTGTTTAATTTAATTTTACTGAATATGGTCAATTAAATCTTACGTATGGGACAAGAATATGGAAAATAGAACATTTTTAAAATAGTCTATTGTGAATTTTATAAAGCAGATATCTTAATAATTATTTTCATTTGATAAAAGAATAGTAAAATTTCATAATAATCAGTATGCTAAATGAAAAACAGCTTAGCTTGTGTGATTTTTAAAGAGAAAGAATCAACAAATTTGCAATTATTTTGAGGCAGCTTGAAAAATGGGAAAATTATAAAAAGATATCTTACTAGAAAGCACTGGTTGTTCTATAGTGTTGAAAGTTCTGATTTCAAAATATAAAACAATTGCTAAAGTCTTTAGAGGAAAAAATATTAATAATCATAAGTGATTGTCTCATATGTACAGATTTTTTGACAGCATTTAATATCTTTAAATACATTTTTTCAATCAAAATGATGGAAACTATCCCTGATCAGTTGGAATCTTGTAGGTATGGTGTTTGTATTCAAAAATAATCAAAATTTGGAATGATTAAAGGTGTTTCATTTTTCACCCTCAGTGGCCTCTTAAAGTGCAACCTTAGCTTGCAGTAGTCAATAAACATATAGATCTATTAATCTGCTTCTATAACAATAAAAACTTATCTTACACAATAATTATTTGAGATATTATAATTCTATTTGTCCTTTAACAAGCCATAAGTCCATGTAATGTAATTTTCTAGTATTTTCAATTGTTTTTTATACAATGTGTTGGTTTTTTTGTGGAATGGATTGTGTTGTGATCAGCTTTCGGTAATATGTCGACAGATTTCCTCTATCTATCCTGAATTAGTTCTTCTTCTTCTTTTTAGTATAACAGCAAAACTTCGTAACTGAAGATTACTTGCTGGTGCGCATGCGTGATAATTGATTTAAAAATATATATATTGTATGTTACACTTGAGTCATTGAATTATTTACAATTTGTTTATTTTATTTATTTTTTCTTACAAAAGAAGTTCATCATCATAATGCTTCAAATTCACAACTGCATCGGTGGTGTAATGGTTAGCATGCTCATCTGAATTGTGGTAGATTGTGGGATCGAGCCCCTATCATGTCAAACTACAGGCTATGAAATTGCTATTTGTTCCTTCTCTGCTAAGCATGCAAGAGCAAAGACGGGTAAGCTTGAAATCAGAATAATGTGTAAGAGTGGAGCTCTATCTGAAGACTGCAAGAGCACAGACGGGTAAGGTTGAAATCAGAATAATGTGTAAGAGTGGAGCTCTATCTGAAGACTGCAAGAGCAAAGACGGGTAAGCTTGAAATCAGAATAATGTGTAAGAGTGGAGCTCTATCTGAAGACTGCAAGAGCAAAGACGGCTAAGCTTGAAATCAGAATAATGTGTAAGAGTGGAGCTCTATCTGAAGACTGCTATTTTGGCGAGCTAGCACTATAAATATGTAACTTGTTAATCTTTGAATTGCTTGGGACAAGGGTTTAAAGGTAGTATTCCAGTGGATATCCTATATCAGTTATGATTTTCCAGTTTAACTTGATTGCAATAAACTTGATACAGGAGGAACACCTTGTTGACATGCTGTCATTGTAACAGCTGTGCCCTGCATTGCCTTTTCATTAAACAAATACTTGCATGTATGAATAATCAGGTGAGCAATGCAGACACAGGTAAGCCTCTAGTTAGTATCAGCAGCCTTCTTGAATGGAGGGTTGGGCTGTCCGAAACATTTTGAAACCCAAGAACCATCTCTGCCTGGTATGCTTTAATTTTGTTTGCTGGTTTAATTTCAGAGGGGAAGATTAAAATGTGAAAGCATATGATGTACTATGGACACCAAGTGATGGTAAAAGCTCACTTGGCCTTTGACCAGGTGAGCTAAACAAAACCTGGAAGAAATGCTGATCTATTTACTGTCATGCAACTGAACTTTAAATTTGTGCTCATATGCCAGACATAATTTTGAAAGAGAACCACCCACAAAGGCCATCCCAGCCAATTTAGGTTCAGCAGTTTCAGAGAAATTTTATCAAAATATGCATAATTTGCATAATCGGCATTAATCTGCTGAAAAAAACATAAATCGAATGAAAATGTAGTAAAATATATTGACTTAAGAAGAAAAATTTGAAATAAAGAAAATGACAAATTTAATAAGAAATGAAATAATATACTAGTAGTTGTAATTTAATTTCCAAAAAAAATATTAGTGAAATATCCCTTTCTATATTTAGCTAAAATTTAATGAAAATGAAGTAAAATATATTGATTTAAGAAGAAAAATTGAATTAGAGAAAATGACAAATTTAATGAGAAATGAAATAATTGATATATCTTTTGTAATTTGATTTTAAAAATGTAATTAATAAGTGAAATATCACATGAAATATTTACTTAAAATGTTCAGAATTTGTTCAGAATATTCAGAATCTGTTCAGACTCTGTTCGGTCAATGTTCAGAATGTTCAGAATCTGTTCAGAATTTTCAATGAATGTTCAGAATTTTCAGTAATGTTCTGTTCAGAATATCTAGCACAAAAACTGGTCTGTTCAGAATTTCTTGACTTTGTAGTGGGAACTGCCTTAAGCCAAATTTGGTTCAGAGGAGAATGCTTTAGCAAAATATGCCTCATTTGTATAATCAGTAAAAATCAACTGAAAGGAAAATTTGACAGAAAAACCCAGAATGTATGTCAAACTACTTATTACCATGTTAAAATCTGAGATAATTTTGACTTACTAGTATAATAATGCAGCAATGCACACGTAAATAAATTTCTATTTTAAGTAACAGTGGCTGTATATCTTGAAAGGAGGCAGGGTTGTCAGAGACAATTTTGAAAGGGACCATCCAAGTTTGGTTTAATCTGTTTCAGAGGAAGATTTAAATGTGAAGTTTACGATGAAGGCAAAAGGTCTTATGGACTTTGGCCAGGTGAGATTAAAAAAAAATATTTGTAAATCATATTAAAATAATTTATTTTTATTGAAGGGTTATTTATAATGGTGCTTAATGCCACTTTCAACAATATTTCAGTTATATCGTAGCGGTATATTTTTATTGAAACTACAATTTTTTATCGTAGTTTTTTATTGAAACTACATGTACAATAACAAGAGCACCGCCCACAGGTGCTGGACACTCGACTTTTTCGTATCTGATATTAAACTGCAAGCAATTTACATAATTATTGAGAAATTGCATTTTTTAAAGAAATTCTATGTCAAAAAGGGGGAATAACTCAACTAAAATGCTGGATGGAGTTGTCTTCTCTTGTCAACAGATTGGGGTCAACACTTTCTACAAGTGTATTGAGTTTCAAGTTAATATCTTTGATAGTTGTTGAGAAATTTTAATTATACTAAAAAAATATCCCAAATTTCTATGTAGTATGTCGAAACAAGGGCAGATAACTCTGGATATACAAATCAGAGGGTTATCTGCCTTGTTGTAATTGGTTCCTCTTTTGATAATGAACAGGTATGTTGAGTTTCATCTCAATGCCTATCATAATTATTCAGAAATTGTATTTTTTTAAGAAATTCCAAGTCAAAAAGGGGGAATAGCTCAAATAAAATGCTGGATGGAGTTGTCTTCTCTTGTCAACAGATTGGGGTCAACACTTTCTACAAGTGTATTGAGTTTCAAATTAATAACTTTGATAGTTATTGAGAAATTTTAATTATACTAAAGAAAATATCCCTAATTTCTATGTACTATGTCGAAACAAGGATAGATAACTCTGGATATACAAATCACAGGGTCATCTGCCTTGTTGTAATTGGTTCCTCTTTTGATAGTGAACAAGTATTCCAAGTTTCAAATGGATACCTTTGATAGTTTTTGAGAAATGACATAAAACTTAACCGAAAACTTAACCAAAAACTTAACCGACCCAACGCTGACGCCGGAGTGACGACAATAGCTCGACTTTTCTTTGAAAAGTGGGGCTAAAAATTGATTTGGTACAACATACCAATAGGTACATTTTGTACCTGTAGGTATAAAACTAAACAGCACCAACAATATCTTATTTTAGACCCCAATATATATACTTACCCTTAAAGGAAGAAGGTCTTTAGCATCCACATTGTAAATATATTTATTACTTCCTTTGATGTGAAGGTGACATTTTACATCTAAATCTTGGACATATCCTCGTTGACTGTTCTTTCCACTTATATGACGTACAACATCGCCAGGCATTAATGATCTATCTACAAGGGTGACCTATAATATACAAGTTATCACCAGGCATTAATGATCTATCTACAAGGATAAGTTATCACCAGGCATTAATGATCTATCTACAAGGGTGACCTATAATATACATGTTATCACCAGGCATTAATGATCTACATTGTATCTACAAGGGTGACCTATAATATACAAGTTATCACCAGGCAGAATTCTGAGCATGACCTCACTCTTTCCCTTTGTTAAAAAAAAAAACAAACCCAGAATTACTTCTTTGTATTATCTCATTAGCACATGCGCCGATGAATGTGACTGACGTTTCCATTGGCAGCATAAATTGTGACCCGAATAATGCTGATAAAGAGCACAGTATTATTCGAGTTACATAAATTGTGTGCGGCATTTTCCGCAAGCATATGTATAAATTACCGTCTTCCAATCAAAGTATGCTACCGTATTTGTACTTTTAGACATATCAGAATCGAAATAAATCATGGAAGCCAGAATGTGTTTTGAGTTTTAACATGGATTGGCAGATATTAGTAAATTTTATCCCTCGCTTCTGGCTCGGAATAAAATACTAATATCCGCCAATCCATGTTAAAACTCCCAACACATTCTGGCTTCCATGATTTATTTCTTAATTATACCGATATCGATCCAACTGTTGACTTTGTATTTCCTGTCAACAAAATAGATCGCGAAAAAGGTGAAAAGACAAATTTGAAGTTAACCAAATGTGTATTCAGAAGCTGTAGCCAAAGAACTAAATATGTTTTTACTTGTAAGGATCACTGTAATGTGCACCATTTTTTTTTATCGTAAACATCGCATCTGTTGTTGCTTCCCATAATACATTTTTTTTCGCTGACGAGATTTTCAATCCGCAAAAATTAATGTCTTCTTTTTAGACCAAAACCACAGAAATTTCACACCGCAGAAATTACCGGTTATACGGTATATAATATATGAATTTCATTGACCCGATATTTTCCATATTAGGACAATAGTATACTGTGTAACAAATTTATCCTGATTTTGCAACCAAACCTCATATCTAATGTTTTCCATATTAGGACAATGAATTTATCATAATTTTGAATCCATACAACCATGTATCTCATCTTTCAGTTTTCCATGGGATATGGAATTTGTCATGGTTTTGTCTCCATATTTCACCTCTGACTCCATTTTTTTTTCATATTATGACAATAAATTTATCTTGCTTTTGTATCCATATCATCAAATTTAATATTAAGTCAACGGTGTAAGGGAGAAAATTCGAACTGACTTAATAAAATCAATATTAAGTCAACGATGTAAAGGAGATAATTCGAATTGACTTAATAAGATATTGCACTGAAATTTATTAGGACAATATCAACCAATCATATTGCGAGATTTAACCTAAAATCAGGATAATAAAATATATGTGCTTATGTACTGATTTATTTTGTTATTTTCATAAAATACGATACAATGCAATAAAATATATCTTTACTTCCTACATAGTTTACTTACTCAATACTCACACAAAAAAAGGAAAACTTCTACATTAAAAGTTAATTATAGACTTGAAGTGCATTGATATCTTAAGGGGCCCGGGTGGCTCAATGAGTTAGGTCGCTGGATCTAACAACTCGTACAAGCCTATCACCAATATGGCGTGGGTTCGCACCCGGCTTTGTAAATTACAAAAAAAGGTGCACTCGACTCGCAGCCGCAAGTGATAAAGTTTACTGGTTGCTTGTCCATGGTCGGTGGTTCTCTCTGGATACTCCAGTTTCCTCCACCACTAAAACTAAAACTGGTCGCCATGATATAGCTGAAATATTGTTGAAAGTGGCACTAAAACACAAAAAAATCAAATCAAATCATTGATATCTCCCACGATTAAAGGGGCCATTGTGGTAATGGTAGTTGGATTTACAACTACCAGTGCAATCGGTGCCTATCAAGGTGTACTTGATACAACATTATATAATAAATCAAGTTTGTTGGCGACTTGTGACAGGTCGATGGTTTTCTCTGGGCACTCTAAATCTGTTTCCTTCACCAATCAAACTGACCACCATGATATATCAGTTGGGCCCTTGTAGCAGCTGGCTGATACCAGGAAGGTCTTCTTCAGTTATGTACCCTAAGTACATCTGGTAGTTGTAACAGTACTTCTTAAATTCAAAAGTACTGATATTAACTGTGCCATATTTGAGTTATTTGGGGAATGGGGATAACACTGATCCTGCAAGGTTAAGAGATATCAACAAGCACAAATATTACTACATTTGTTATAAAGTTAATTAGGCACAAACGACCTGGCCAGATCTTTGTTATTTCTATAATAAATACATGGGTGCCCTCACATTCTTTACCTAGAAAAAAAACAACATTTTGCTGGCAACAGAAGATTATATACCATAGGAAACATGCATATGCTTTGGTTAAAAATATTTGATATACAGACCTGTATATGGAATATTTGCAGTGCCAATGTTGTAATGGCCCAACATTGACTAAATTTACCAGTGTTCTCAAGTCTGAGTGGCTGCCAAATTTGCTGATGGTTAGGATTCCATCTGAATTCGTCTAGTTCATTGTTAGCAAATGGGGAAGAATGAGAGCTACATTTTGTATATTGCGGGAAGTGAAAAGTGAAAGTCAGTCCAACTAATAACCCAAAATGACATGGCATTACACTATCTTTAGCTAGCTTCTCAGGTTGCACAGGCTCTTAATAACATATAATGTATACATGTACTCTGTGTCTCCCAATTTCATGTCGGTTAAATTGGTCAGAAATGAAAACTGCTTTCTGTCCTGTAACATCAAACTAAAGTGGATCTTACATGAGAGATCTAAATTGCTACAACTACATTATATCCTTCATTTGAATCATTTTGAAGGAATATGTTAATTTGCATGTCACTGAAGATAAAACAAACTTTTCGTTCACTGTTAACACCAGAAGTGTTATAACCTGGGTGCATTATTTGGGTGGATGTCCTAAGAATTCTTCTTTAGGTAATTTATATATATATATAAGGAATTAATTCGAAGAAAAACATTGGCAGATGATGTAGTTCAACATCGACTTTTTTGTCATAGTCACAAACAAACCTCAGGGGCCCGGGTAGCTCAATGAGTTAGGTCGTTGGATCTAATACACTCCACTCACAGCCGCAAGTGATAAAGCTTACCAGTTGCTTGCCCATGGTCGGTGGTTCTCTCTGGGTACTCCGGCTTCCTCCACCACTAAAACTGGTCGCCATGATATAGCTGAAATATTGTTGAAAGTGGCGTTAAAACACCAAAAATCAAATCAACAAACAAACCTCAGATAATTAAGCATAGATTGATAGAAAGTTGTTGCTTAAAATGTGGAGGAAAAATGAAAGAAACGAAGATGATATTAAATCTCCATAGAGAAAGTCATAGATGTACAAAAAAAGTATTCATTTATTCAAATTGTTGAGGGATAATATAAAAGATGGACCATTAATCTTGTGATGGAGTATAGTATTTGAATTTCAATGCAAAACAATAAACAATTGGCATACAAAATGTAAGTGCCATACATATATGTATTTGAAATATGATTCGTGTGACACATACAGGAATGATGTACGTTTCAGAAAATAAATTCTGATCATTACCTGTTATCGACCTAACAAAAAAATATTAATATCTCAATAGACCAGAATAAAACCTTAAAAAATCGAGACAGCATCAGAGATGCAACAGCCGAGTTGCAAGTCAAAATCTTTTGGTCTTGTTTTATAAATAAGTAAGAAACTAAAGAATAAACAAGTCATGCATGTATGATGTATTGGAAATATTTTCCTATGTACATGTAAGACTATTCAAGTTTCAGAGGAGACAAAAATAAATTATGAGGATAACAGATGTTACATGTATGTTGTAGCAGGTGTTTGTTTTAGATGACAGAGGAGAAACAGTGACAAAATCATATGAATGAAAATGAAAGAGAAAATACACTGTTTTTTTAAAACATCTTCCGGTAGGAGATGGGGATGACCCCGGGCCTCAACTCTTGGGGCATTTAATTTGTCTATTCACCCTGATCATAAATATATATGGCTTAGGGGTGGGGATCTCAACCATTAAAAAGTTCACTTCAGGTAGGGAGTGCGGTATGACCCCTGGGGGCCTGAGCTATAAGGCATTTAATTTGCCTAGTCACCCTGATCATAAATATATATGGTTTAGGGGTGGGGATCTCAACCATTAAAAAGTTCACTTCAGGTAGGGGTGGGGCATGACCCCCCAGAGCCTGGGCTATAAGGCATTTAATTTGCCTAGTCACCCTGATCATAAATATACATGTATATGGCTTAGGGTGGGGATCTCGGTCACATTTTTTATACAGATTCCCCAGTGGGGTGGGGCTGAGCCCTGGGGATAAAAAATGTTGAATGCACAACTTCACATTGGCATCTCCATCCATACCAAATATTAAGTTTCTATCTTTTGTAGTTTCAGAGAAATGTGTAATTCTCAAAATATGTACTTTTTCCATAAAAAAACCATGATTTTACAAGAAAAAAACCATAGATTAATCTGAGTTTCGAACTCGCTCTCAATAATAGTGTAATAATGCTTCCTACCAAAAATTATGTTGATCGGCCAAAAACTAAGAGCGCTATATATCGCGTTAACGAAGATAGGCTAACATAGGCCCGCCCGCCCATCACCCACCTTTCACCAAAACATTATAAGCCGACTGCAACTTCGTTGCAACTCGGTTAAAACTGTACTTTATAACATAAAAAATTTGTCATTTGTGTTTGATGTACTATATGTTAAAAACCAAGTATTTTCTTTCCGTTTCAAAATGCTGTCATGGAAACCTTCATCAACCATGTGTACTACATGTACGTCACAAGTTTTCGACGGTCAATGAAACGTTTGTTTCTCAGTGGACATGACATCAATATTTACATTATAAACACAATGCAGATGATGAAACCAAAATCTGACTTCACCAGTGTGTTTTCAAAATAATTAAAGCTTCTTTTAGGATTAAAAAAAAAATGGAATTACGAAAAAGTATGTTTTTCAACATAAAATTATAGTTATTGTAGATGGGCCTTCGTAGTCATACATGTAAATGTATGGTAGTTGGATTTACAACTACCTATGCAATCATGATTCAGTTTGAATTCCGTTCATGGCAAGGAATTAAATACAATGATATCATTAAAGTTTGTCAGTGACAGGTTGGTGGTTTTCTCCAGGTATTCAGGTTTCCTCCACTAATAAAACTGATGGCCACGTAACTGAACTATTGTTTAAAGTGTTATTAAACACCATAACCTTTACAAATGACATTTCAAGTTCAGATTTCTTGATATGGTTATACATCACTATCATACATCTCTAGGCTCTGACCAATGAACCGATTACAATAACATAACTTTTTAACAGTAAATTAACAGTAAAAAAAGCCTTCAATAGGTAACGATAGTAGTAGTACATCATTTGTAGATCTGTATAGATAGATAGATAGATTTATTTGATAAAATATCAACATACAATATACAAATATACATATAAAATAATAGAATTAAAAATATGCAATCATACATAGAAGCTTCACCCATGTCACTCTAAAATTGGAATTTTTTAAATCTATTTAAAACAGAAAAAATAAAACTTACACATGTTGATATTAAACCTAGGATAACCCATAAAGCTTACTTAAGCTTATTTCCAATGGCCAATGGGGTCCTATTCTTTAAGTAATATAAATAATAACAAGGACAATGCAAAGCTGCATATCCCCTCGCCTAAATATTTGACCCAGTGACCTTGATCTTTGACCTTGAAAATCAATAGGTTCCAGATTCTCTTAAGGACTAAGTATGTACATGTACCAAGTTTGGTCAAAATCCGTTGAAGGATGTTGATTCTAGAGTGTTCACAAGGATTTTACGGAAGGACAGATGGAAGGACGGACGGACGGAAGGACGGTAGTGTTACTACATGTACAGTACAGCTGACAGCATACACTGATAAATGCTGAGCATTTAAAAGGCTCAGCATCCAATGCTGATGTTTTATTGGGGGTCGTAAATCATGGGCTGATGATCAGTTTTATTACCCTCACCTGTTACAGGTGGTCAGCAATTGAATAAACAATATGATCATAATAATTTCCAGGTAGATGTATTACTAAATTTTTTTCAACTGGTTGGGCGTGGCTTAACACGGGTTGACTGATTACAGGAAAGTCCATGTATTTAGGAGGGTCAGGTTACCTGATCAATTTCATTTATACAGCTATATTCAAACGTGCGTTCTATTCCTTTTGTATGAATTGATTTCGGTGACATTGCTGAATACAATTCAATAATGTCAATAACGGGAACTGCCCTGTACATACAATGTACACAAAATAAAATCGAATGCTCTCATGTAAATTTAAAGGTCAACTCCGCCCGACCAGTTAAATAAAATAGAGTAATACCTGATTCAATAGGTGTTAGTAAAAGTTACCTGAGCATGTACATTTGTATGTGTGATTTGTTACACTTGTGTCTTTTTATTTAGTGGAAATATTTACATAATAAATTTTCTACTTTACGATGTAGTAATATTTTGCTAATTGTAGACTTTAATTTAATTTTCTTTGTTTCTCAATTGATTTGTTTTGTTAAAATTTCAATTATTGTCTGTATTTTAAAATTTAAAAGTAAATTATTTGAAAATATTTAATTATGCAATAATTTGTTTTTCTTATCAATGTTTTAAATCTTGAAAGTAAACTCAACTAAACTGTGGATATTAAAAGAATTAAACTTGGTGCACAATCAGAGAATAATATATTTTAATTACATATCACTGGCAATCAAAACTGATCAAAAGTAATTAGCAGTTATTCTATTCTCACTAGCTGGCTGTCTTTGATTTCCTTTTTTCCCCCTTTTTTTTGTACTAACTAAAACAGTAAATTATTTTTGTTTAAAAAGTTTAATTCAAAATTCATGAATATTCATGAAAAAGAAATTTATAGTAATTTTAATTTTAACCATTGAACATTTCACATTTTATTAAAAAAATATATGTATTTAATTTAGGAATCTAGTTGAATATGTGTGTGGTTTTTTTTTCTTTTTCATTAGCTTAGACAGTGTGTCTCTTTACTTTAAGGTCATTTTATTGCATGAGAGTGAATAAGTGGCAAGCTACAAGTGTCCATAAATCTTTCATTGATTGAGATTTTCTATGTTTACCATATATGTGTGTTAATACACAAAAAATACTTAATTTGTCATTTTTTATATTGAAAAGAATATATCTATAATCAACTGGCATATTTTTTTTTTAATTGTTTAGAATGTATGTTTAACACAATAAGAATAGCTAGAAAATTGATTGCCCCCGTCTCAACTTTATCCACCTCACACCCCCCCC
>MJUT01059646.1:360026-396226 GCA_002080005.1 Gigantidas platifrons
TCCATCACTATTTTCTGTATACATAAACGATCTTGCGGAGCGTATTAACAGTTTGAATTGTGGCATTACCGTAGATGATATTCAGTTAAGCATACTTCTATATGCGGACGATATAGCATTAATAGCACCGGATGAAAACAGTTTACAGTCTATGCTTAATGCGGTGTCCGAATGGTGTTCAACATGGAAGTTATCTATTAATGTGAACAAAACTAAAATTATCCATTTTAGACCGCAATCTATTAGAAAATCTGAAGTTATTTTTCAATGCTCTGATTATGTAATTGAGTACTGTGATAGTTACAAATATCTTGGTGTCTGGATGGACGAACATTTGAATTTTAGTAAACATACTAAAGAACTTGCAAAAGCCGCCAGTCGAGCGCTTGGTTTGTTAATGTCCAAAATGGTGGATATAGGAGGTTTGACTTATAACGTTTATACAAAGTTATATTCTTCTACCGTTGAACCAATATTAATGTATGGTAGCAGTATATGGGGCATAAAGCAATTTAGTTGTATTACAGCGGTCCAGAATAGAGCATGTAAATACTTTCTTACCGTTGGGAAACACACATCAAATATAGCAACGAGAGGTGATATGGGTTGGACTTCTTGTTTTACAAAACAGTGTATTAACTTTTGTAGACTTTTATGTAAACTTATACGGACAGATAATAGCCGAAAATCGTATAAAATTTGGAAGTGGAGTTCCCGAAGACGTAAAGGGTGGACTTATGAAACAAATAAGACAAGTGATCGCTTGAACGTTACAGATATTGTCTACGACATATCGTTATCTACAAAACATGTGATGAATATTGCTATTGAAAAACTGAACGAACTTTTTAATGACAGAATGAACGCTCAAAATGGAAATAAACTCCGGACGTATCATCTTTACAAAACTTCTGTTGAAACTGAACCATATATTAAACTGAATATCTCGAGAATGGAAAGACGAACTATGGCACTTTTCCGTGCTAGCTCTCTTCCGATAGCCTATGAAACTGGCAGGTACTCCAGGCCGCCCATACCGGTAAATGAACGATATTGTGTTTTATGTGACAATAGTGCTGTTGAAACTGAAAAACATTTTCTGATGGAGTGTCCTTTATACACTGATTTAAGATATGACCTTTTTTATGAAAGTGCCAAATATATTGAAAATTTTGATGATTTTGATAATAATCAAAAATTTATTAATATCATGAATTGTTCAAATATCCAGCATACATTTTGCAAACATTTACATAAGTTTTTTATCCGCAGAAGGTTATTTGTGTAGTGATCATTTTTAAAGTTGATATTTTTTACTTTAAAATTTTTTAAACTTTTGTTATTTAAAGTATTGAAATTCTGCTATTTTAAGTATTGAAATTCGTATTTAATTTAATTTTCTAATTTTAGAGTTTATCAGTCAAGAAATTAATAGTTTAAAGTTAAATACTGTGATGAAAACGATGAAAATTGTTAAGAATATTTTATAAGTTACATATAAATATATTTAATTGTACATATCTTGAATTTTAAGTGTCTCATAAGTCAATATACTGGCTGGGTATTGATTGATTTTATTGTATTGCATTTTTGTTTGTACATATTGTTATGCCAATCAATACGTGACACTATAATAAATAAATTTTATTATTATTATTATTATTATATATATCTAAAATTAGAATTGAAATCGGACATGCCCTCCACATTTTTGGTAAAGAATTAGAAAAATCTGTAATTTTATTGATTGTGTAGCGCAGGAATCAGGTCTCCAAATATACCATTGTTAATGACAAAATATACTACTTTTTCCCTAAGCCGCATATAGATGTAGTGGCGTATCCGCTTTTGTGCGTATCGCTGTGATGTTTTTAGGCTAAATTGACTGTACAAAATCTACGTACATCATTTATTATCAAAATTAATTCACATTCAAAATTTATAAACAATGCATGTACAAAATATGTATGAACATTTAATTATTACATTAGGAGTGGTGCGACCTTTTAAATCATAATGTTGTGCTGATTAACTTTGATATGCTGATTATATCTACGTTTTTCCAGCTGACATATGATGACCTTTGTTATGATGGTATTATGTATGTTTTTTCCTGCTGACTGGTGATTGACTTGCTTGGCTGGTATTTTCAAACTTTACTGATACTTTCTCTACTGCACTAAATCTAAGCGAAATACAAATTCAGGTTTTGAAGTTCTCTGGTCAAGTTTACATAATATATATAAAATACAACAATGATATTAAAATAGTATACAGTGTTATATATATGTGAACAACTCGCACTACTAATTAAGAAAAACTAAAATTTCAACGTTTATATCTTTGATCTTCACCATCTCAATATAATTTTAGTTAGATTTATGATGCTCACATCACCTTTAAACATTAAAATCAGTACTGAAATCTATCTTTACTTTAGAATATTTGTCTCCCTTTAGTATTAGAAGTCGTGGAGGCTAGTAAATACATCGGGGTAACCATTACCAACGACTTATCGTGGGGCAGACATATTGACAATGTAGCTGCCAAAGGGAACATAACCCTTGGCTTTATAAGACGTAACCTAAGAGAATGCACCAAACATGTAAGAGAAACCAGCTACCTGACGATGGTACGACCAACCCTGGAATACGCAGCAATGATTTGGGATCCCACCACCCTGATACAGATATTAGAAACTGTACAAAGAAGAGCTGCCCGCTTCGTCATAAATGATTACAGCAGCAGAACACCAGGATGCGTAACAAGCATGTTAACATCACTTGAGTGGCAGACTTTAGAACAACGGAGGAGGATAAGCAGACTCGTTATGATGTATAAGATCTAGCATCAACTCGTGGACATCGACCGAGACTTATACCTTAGACCTGGTGACAGCAGAACCAGAGGTCAACATATGTTCTTCCAGGAGATGTCCAATTATGACACTCTCAGAAACTCCTTCTTCCAAAGAACAGTACGAGAATGGAACCACCTACCAGACACCACAGTTGGGACCAGCTCCATAGAGGAGTTCAGGACTAACTTCCAACAACAGGTTGGCCACGCCAACCAGTAGGCCCATGTACCCATTTAAATAGTTTTAATTGTGTCATAGTGAAGTTTTTAGTTGTACATAGTCTTGGAGACAGCAGCTGTGTGTGTGTGTCCTAGTCCCGCGGAACTTAAAACAGTCGGCGACGACTCCTGTTCTACAATGGAAGAAGAAGTTATCTACTTAAATCAGTTTTTCATATGTCCTTGTGACGCAATATATAGAAATCTTAATTGTTATTCTTTTGTAGTCTTATAGCCTTGATGTCTAAAATTCAATTTATCCCATTAACTTATTTACTTAATATACTTTTATTAATCACATGCGATAAATTCCCACGTGTATTATTTTTTTGGGTATTTATTTATTACAGGTATTCACACAGGCACTTGTTTCTATCAATGGGGTATCGACTATCAATGTATAATAAAAGAAGGTAGCCGACTCGGAAATATACTCCTCCGCTTCAAACACAATTTATACCATGTTCTACGCGATTTCGTACGTTTTCTGCGTGTCTCGCGCTTCTACATATATTAGTCTTTCAAAATATGTCAACAAAGTTTATCTCCTTACAGTTCTCTCTCTAAAAATAGCAATCTTACCGGTAAAAAGATCATCTTTTCAAAAGTACCCTCGTCTCAATAGACACAACTTCCGGTTTTCTATCATGGTGATAACACAAAAAAACCGAGAAACACAAATGGACGTATAATCTTTCTCAGGTTTTTTCATTATCACCATGTTATTTTTGAAAATGTGAATTATTTAAAGTAGGAAAGTTCTTCTACGTTTGAGGGTAAATTATTATCAAGAATATTTTTATGTAAGTGAGACAAGCAAGAATATATTTTTTAGACTGGGTTTTATTATTTTCCAGAAAATTAATTCACTATTTTAAGAAAACCGGAAGTTGTGTCTATTGAGACGAGGGTACCTTGGAAAAAATTACATTTTTACTGGTAAGATTGCTATTTTTAGAGAGAGAACCGTAAGGAGATAAACTTTGTTGACATATTTTGAAAGAATAATATATGTAGAAGCGCTAGACTCGCGGAAAGCGTACGAAATCGCGAAGAAAATGGTATAAATTGTGTTTGAAGCGGAGAAGGTATATTTCCGAGTCGGCTATATATATTGCTTCAAAAGTTTGTTTTTTTACTGCCAAAAAAATATAAAAGAAAAGCTTATAAAAACAGATGAAATTCAATATTCTAACATGAGGTCCTCCCTTCTCTTTGCCAACAAACGAGTGATTTATCGACTGGGTATAATCTCATTAGCACATGCGCTGGTTCATGTGACTGACTTCCCCATTGTAAATGTACCTGTTGATGGATCATTGTCGACTCGAATTGGGCAGCATAAATTATGTGCGACATTGTCCGCAAATGTAAATATAAATTACTGTCTTCCAATCAAAGCATACTACCGAATTTGTACTCGTAGACATATCAGAATTGACAAAAAATTAATGTGTTTTGAGTTTTAACATGGGCTGGCAGATATTAGTGAATTTTATCCCTCGCCTCTGGCTTGGGATAAAATGCTAATATCCGCCAACTAATCTGCATACCCATATGTTAAAACTCAAAACACATTCTGGCTTCCATGATTTATTTCTTAATCAATTGTTTAGACAATTCATGTAGTGTCCGTAACCTTTAAAATGTAAAAAAAAAATCAAACTTCAAATTAAAACAAATAAAAACTTATTTTAGATATTAACATGCATGTTGAGAGTTATAATATTGTGGAAGACCACATTATATATTTCTATTGTAAATATCTATATATAATTTGTTAGTTTCAAAATAAAAACTTTAAATTAATTTGAATGAGTTTTAGTCTTTATTGCATAATAAAGCTTGTGATACATGAGAAGAGTCGAAGATACCAAAGGGGAGTAATCAGAAGCCGTAAATAGGACAGACAATATAATGGCAAAAAAAAAAAGGACAAATAATAATGTACAAAACACTACACAGAAAACTATAGATTGGATTGAGCAACACGAACCCCACAAAAAATATGGATGAATTTGGGTGTTATGGATGGATCATTCCTGCTCTGCTAATGGCACCCATCATGAGTGTTTGTTATTAACGCCAAATAATAATTATTCATCTGCATGTATATCATGGTGAAAAGTTAGATTCGATAAGATGTCCTCTTTAGACTAGGCCAACATGCTTAGTTATATCTTGATAGTACCAGTTCACTGAAACAACAATCATCAAGTAGACATGTCGCATCACTTGGACTCATAAACCTGATTCTGAGAAAACCAGTCTTTGCTCTTACTCCTGATCATTGCATGCTTAACGAAAAAGTGGCAAATACAAATTGTTATGCCCCTGCGACTATTGGTCGGGGGGGGCATATTGTTTTACCCCTGTCCGTCCGTCACACTATAGTATGCATAGTTTGTCCCGCTAACTCCTCCTACAGTTTTGGAGCTACAGCTTTACTATTTTGTAGGATGTTTATACACATAATGGAAGTGTGCATGTGCATAGGATTTTGATTTTCATCGAATATTCTCAAAATGACAGGTAGTTGGACTTAGTCATTTTTTTCGTACTAGCTGCATAAAGGGAACATGGTTTGTCCCGCTAACTCCTCCTACAGTTTTGGAGCTACAGCTTTAATATTTTGTAGGATGTTTATACACATCATGGAGGTGTGCATGTCCACATGATTTTGATTTTCATCAAATATTCTCAAAATGACAGGTAGTTGGACTTTTCATTTATGCCCCCATATAGGATATATGGTTTGTCCGGCTAACTCCTACAGTTTTTGAGCTAGACCTTTTATATTTTGTAGACAGTTAGTACTTACACTGAAGGTGTGCATATTTTATGGATTTTGGCTTTCAACAATTTTTTACAAAATTATGGATGCATGAACTTGGACAGATTTTGCTAAATCCATATAGGATATATGGTTTGTCCAGCTAACTCCTACAGTTTTTGGACTAGACCTTTTATATTTTGTAGACAGATAGTACCAACACTGAAGGTGTGCATATTATATGGCTTTTGATTTTCAACAATTTTTACAAAATTATGCTTATATGAACTTAGCCACTGAAACCTGTTAGCTGTAAACAACGCTCATTATACTTGCGGGGCACTCCGGCTTCCTCCGCCACGATATGGCTGAAATACTGATGAAAATGGCGTTAAACCCCATTCAATCAATCAATCAATCAAACATCACATTGTTAGGTACAGATTCATTTATTTCAGTCATTTCTGCTTGATGCTGAATAAGCAAAACATTGGTTTACCCTTTGCAATTATAACTGCGGGGGCATTGTATATGTCTTACAGACACAAACCCCATTTAAAGTCTATACATAAGTTTTCTACATCATACCCGATGAATAATATACCATTCCTTCAAATTAAGTTATATTGAAAATCCATTTTGGCTCTTCAAGACGTTTTCTTTGCAATATACCCCTACACATTCCTCAGAACCAAGCCAAAAGTTAAGGTAGTAAATTGGAATTGGGGGGGGGGGGGGGGGGTTGAGGTGGACAAGGTTGAGATGGGGGCATTCAATATTCTGGTTTAGTCTTTGGTTTGACCTGACAGGGGCTTGATTTCACAAACTACTGCACTCGAGGTGAACATGCTAGCTGATGCGGTTGATATATGATATGGCAGCAAGTCAAAAACTCTTGTATCTAAAAAATAACAAGCAAAGCATCAAAGGCACAGTCAAATAATTGTTTGGTGGTTTCTGAGAGAAATGGTGAAATATGAAACATCTGATGGACGCAAATGATCACAACCGTCTAGTTTGAATGTGTGACTTATTTGATATTGAAGAATACAATAAGGAAAAAAATACATGCAACTGGTTAAGCACCGCCACATATTTTTGTCTGATTCCAAATCATGACTTGGATTTCCAACTCCATATGTTGTCTTTTGTTAACTGTTCAATTGTTTGAGGTGGTTGTTCGTTTTGTTGATATTGGTGGAATTGTTGACCATCTTTGTTTAAATTTCTTTTTGTAAGAAGAGTTTGAAGATACCAAAGAGGTGATCATAATCTGTAAATCCAAGAAGAACAGTAAACACAATGGTCAAAAGAAAAAAAAGGAATGAATTTGAATTTGAATTTTGGTGTTTAACGCCACTTTCAGCAATATTTCAGCTATATCATGGCGACCAGTTTTAGTGGTGGGGGAAGCCAGAGTACCCAGAGACAACCACCGACCCTGGGCAAGCAACTGGTAAACTTTATCACTTGCGGCTGCGAGTCTAGTGCACCCTTTTTGTAATTTACAAAGCCGTGCGCGAACCCAAACCGTATTGGTAATAGGCTTGTACGAGTTGCTAGATCCAACGACCTAACTCTTTGTTTGCTTTCCAAAGAGGACGTTTAACAATGTTATTCCTTGTAAACCGTAGAAGACATTATAAGTAAGAATTACTAGTGTCTTTTTCATTTCGCATGTTTATTTACAAATAAGAAAAGTTTGAAGATAACACATGGGTAATCAGCAGCCTTAAATGGAAGAACACACAACAGTCACCCATTCAAATCTCTAAGTCATGATTAATAGAGAAAACCCCCTTCTAAAACTACATTAAACAATATTAATCAAATGTTTTAGTTTTTAATGACATAAAGACTATCTAATTATAGTCAAGAAAAGTTTGAAGATACGTAAGGAGTAATCAGAAGCCGTAAATCGAGGGAGGACAGACAATACAATGGCCAAGAGAAAAAGAACTAAAGGACAAACAATGATCTGCAAAACACTGCACAAAAGACTAGAAATGAAGCGGCATGAACTTCTCTAAAACAGGGTGTTAATTCATGTTCGCAAGTAGTGGTTATGTTCCGAAAGAATTTATTTTTAGTGTAGAGGTTGATTGGTTTGGTTTGGTTTATGGTGTTTAGCTCCACGGTCAACAATATTTCAGATATATCGTCAGTTTTATTGGCAGAGGAAACCGGAGTACTTGACGAAAACCACCGACCTGCCGCAAGTTACTGAAAGACTTTATCACACAATGCTTTGTATCGAGTACATCTCGCCTGTGCGGGGCTAGAATTTTCAATAGTGGTGATGGGTACTTATTGCACAGGCACTTGATACTATAAATACCATACGATCGCGACCACGAAGACCCCCGTCTCGGTTTAGAGGTTGACATGAAGTGTTCATATGTGTTGCAATCATTATATAAGCGGTAACCACAGTTTACACACTAGTTCTATTGTTATCGATAGGTATTCAAATTTTGGAAATACCTATTTGTCAAAAGAATTCGTACGTGTCTTAGGCCCAGGACAAATAGTGACGTCACTTGAACACCTGGCACAGTGCCGAGGTGGCTCAAGCTGGAACACCTGGCACAATGCCGAGGTGTTCAAGTGACGTCACTATGTGGTCTGGACCTAACACACGTGCGGCTAATTTGACGGATACATATTTCCAAAAGTTATACAATACATACCAATAAATAATATAACAAGTGCGTAAAAATGACAAAGAGTAAAATTATTAAAATATACACCACAAAATGATATCATGTTACCTTACACACAACGCCCCTCCCCCAAAAATAATTAAAAACTAGAGAAAGTTGATCTGGTGATCACAGATACCTCCGCATTCCAAATCATGAAATTTTCATAAACCTATAAAGTCCCTATCTTCTCAGAGAGAAAGGGCCATAATTCATGAACGGTAAATATCAATTTCCCCATAATCGAATTTAATCTGTATTTTATGGTACATTACATTGTGTTAAAGTTTGAAAAGATTTGGTTGAGTCGTACCTTAAATGCCATCCGGAAACCTAGAAAGTCCCTATTTTCTAAGAGAAAAAGGGGCATAGCTTATGAACGGTAAATGTGAAATACACCATAATCAAACTTAACCTGTATTTTATGGTATACAGTATTGTCTTAAAAGTTTGAAAAGATTTGGTTGAGTGGTACTTTAAATATCATCCGTAAACCTAAAAATTCCCTATTTTCTACGAGAAAAGGGGCCATAACTCAGGAACGGTAAATGTGAAATACACCGTAATCGAACTTAACCTGTATTTTATGGTCCACAGCATTGTGTTAAAGTTTGAAAAGATTTGGTTGAGCCATACTTTAAATACCATCCGGAAACCTAAAAAGTCCCTATTTTCTAAGAGAAAAAGGGCCATAACTCAGGAACGGTAAATGTGAAATACACTGTAATCGAACTTGACCTGTATTTAAACTACTCATTGCCATGTAGCTGCAGTTAAAATCTAAGCTAATTTTGATTTATAATAATGCAGCAATGGACAATTGAAGAAATGTCTATTTCTAGTAACAGCAGCCATCTTGAATGGAGGGCGGGACTGTCAGACATAATTGTGAAAGGGATCATCCAAAGGACCATCCCTGCCAGGTTTGGTTTAATTTGGTTCAGCGGTTTCAGAGAAGACTTAAATGTGATATTTTATCAAAATATGCCTAATTTGCATAATCGGTATAAATCGGCTGAAAGAAAAATTTCACAGAAAAACCCGGAATATATGTTAAGCTACTCATTTCCATGTAGCTGCAGTAAAAATTTTACCTCATTTAGATTTATAATAAAGCAGTAATGGACAATTGAAGAAATTTCTATTTTTAGTTACAGCAGCCATCTTGAATGGAGGGCGGGACTATCGGACACAATTTTGAAAGGGACCCACCCGAGGACCATCCCTGCCAGGTTTGGTCCAAATCTATTCAGTGATTTCAGAGAAGAAGATGAAAATATGAAAAGTTTACAGACGCAGACGACGACGACGGACGCAAAGTGATGACAAAAGCTCACATGGCCCTTTGGGCCAGGTGAGCTAAAAATGATTTGCGAATATGAATAATTCGTCTTTTCTCCAAATTTAAAACTAATTTAATTTACACAGGAATCGTACTTACTGAGGTTATAAGTGCAGTCATCGTGCAAGTTGAGGACTTGTAATATTAAATTTCCAATATAAACCGGTAGATAACAAAAATGAGAGAACGATGTTATAACTTATGTTGGAATGACTGTTTTTTTATGTAGCCCGGGAGGGGGATTGCATTTTAAATGTTTATGCAACAACACTACCGTTATAGATTTAAAACAATAGTTTATTCCAGAATACTATGTAAAATATCCACCTGTTAGTAAAATGTATGTTTTTTTTTTCTCAAATACTGCAATATAAATGTACATGTACTAACGACTTTGACCACTTTCACCTAACAAGTAGAACAAAATAATGCTGATGTATAATGATTGTGCTTCTCACATCTTTTCATGCAAGTATGAAAACATGTTATAATTTATTAAACTAGATAGTAAGTCAGTTACCGACTTCGATCTCGGGTTCAAGTTAGATAAACACTCTCGCCCGTGCTTTGAGCACCTCGAACGCTACGCGGTCTCGGCGAACAATTTGCACGGGTTCAGCTAGGTGTTCATCTAGCTTGAACACCTCGATCTCAGTCTGTAACTATCACATATATTCATGGCCATAGGGCGGGTCTGAATAAAGTGAGGCAAAATGTGGGGGGATCTTCCCCCTAGCTGGGGGTTGGGGGCAGAGAGTAAAGGGGGTCCGGGGGGAGAAGCCCCCGGAAGCTGATGCCTTTTTGTAATTTTTAGACTAAATTCTAAATTGAAAATGTCTTTTAAAAGTCCGAAATATTATACAGTTATTTAATGGGTGTGGATGCAATAGACCAAACTATTTGTCCTGAGGTGCTGGGAATGACCAAGTGTTCTATTGCATGAGGCCAACGGCCGAATGCAATAGAACACTTGGTCATACCCAGCTGGGATTTTTTTGAAAACAAATATTTTAATGCCCTAGCTGAACGAAAATTGTTTTTAGATTTTGCATTGTAGCTGAAAAAAAATGTATGATGTCACCCTCCCTCCCCCCCTGAAACTAAATAAGATAAACTTTTTGTCGGAAAGATAAACTTTTAACTTACTTTAACGAGCTTTAACATAAAAAAAAATATAGAACAATTCTAGCAAAAAATCTCGACAACACAATATTTTTGCTTGAATATACAGATTTTCAGCCCCAAAACTGGTCAAATACTAGAGGCTCCCAGGAGCCTGTATAGCTCACCTGGGTATAATAACATCAGTCAATAAAACTTGATAAAAAATGACAAATGTAACCCTCCTCATTGCAGACCCCCACTCCAAAAAAATTTGGGCAGTGGTTCCCCCTTTAATGTATGTTATCAACATTGCTGTAATAAACATAAATATCAATGATTCTCAAACTGTAGCTTTTGCTACTTCACATTTTGTAATAGAGTTGCTTCCCTTTGATTATTTCAGTAACCAAAAGCAGTGAAAGTCAACAAAAAAATGCATTTCAAGAGGAATAACTCTTCACACAGTTGTCGGACATTTTCAACTGTGGAACTTTATTGTAGATCTTGACATGCTGAACATTTTTGCAGTTTAAACTTGACATCTATCTCTTATAGTTTTTGAAATAAAGGATGAAAAGTATTAAAATTTTGAAAATTTGATGAAAAAAGGACAATAACTCCAAAATGGTAATGGGATTAACTTCAAAATTGCAGGGTATGTAGATATTGACATGATGCACATTTTTGCAATTAAAACTTAAACTTTATCTCTTATAGTTTTTGAAATACAAGACGAAAAGTATTAAAATAAAAAAAAATTAAAAAATATGAGATGAAGAAAGGGCAATAACTCCAAAATGGTAATGGGATTTACTTTAAAATTGCAGGGTAGGTAGATCTTGACATGCTGAACATGTTTGCAGTTTAAACTTAACCTTTATCTCTTATAATTTTTGAGATGTAAGGCGAACAGTAAAATAAAAAAAAATTGATGAAAAAAGGGCAATAACTCCAAAATGGGTTATGGGATTTACTTAAAAATTGCAGGGTAGGTAGATCTTGACATGCTGCACATTTAAACATAACCTTTATCTCTTATAGTTTTTGAAATATAAGATGAAAAGTATTAAAATGTTTAAAAATTTGATGAAAAAAGGGCAATAACTCCAAGATCGGTAGTCAGATTTACTTCAAAATTGCATGGTAGATAGATCTTGACATGCTGAACATGTTTGCAGTTTACACTTAACATCAATCTCTTATAGTTTTTGAAATAAAGGACGAAAAGTATTAAAATTTTGAAAATTTGATGAAAAAAAAGGCAATAACTCCAAAATGGGTTATGGGATTTACTTAAAAATTGCAGGGTAAGTAGATCTTGACATGCTGCATATTTTTGAAATTTAAACTTAACATCTATCTCTTATAGTTTTTGAAATAAAGGACGAAAAGTACAAACTATGCCTAATTTGCATAATCGGTATAAATCGGCTGAAAGAAAAATTTCACAGAAAAATCCGGAATATATGTTAAACTTTTCATTGCATGTAGCTGCAGTTAACATTTGAACTCATTTTGACTTATACTAAAGCAGCAATGGACAATTGAAATTTCATCCCCCTTTTTCTATTTTTAGCTTGGTGGCCATCTTGGTTTGAAGTCGGAATCGCCGGACACACTTTTGGAAGGGAACATTCCACCAAAGTTTGGTTGCAATTGGCCCAGTAGTTTCTGAGAAGATTAAAATGTGAAATGTTGACGGACGAAAAGTGATGGCAATAGCTCACATGACCCACAGGGTCAGGTGAGCTAACAAGTTACTACTGTTCATTTTAATTTCTTTTTCTTCTAAATCATGTAAATTGTCTGTTTAAAACAACCACTTGCATTTGCGTAAGTAATTCAGTTATAGTAACCAAACTACATAAAAGACATATTCAATGACCTGTATTTCGATTTTTTAAAATCATATCTCATCAAACATATCTTGAACCTTTTCTAAGTCCTTCGCCGAAAATTTAAACATATTACACGTCTTTCTATGCTTAACGGGATTGTCTTGTGTACACACAGAATACCTCCTTCCGTGATCCTTTTCGGGCCATCTGAATGATTTCCGAGAACCATCCATGAAGGAAATATGGTTCCATGAAGGAAATATGGTATTCTCGATCTTCATCATCAAATTCTATAATTTCCCCCACATACTGTCATATATTGCTGCAACACATGTATTTGCAGCATATTGCCCTATAAGTTGCTACTTACATCTAAATTTATTTCTTGTTGAATAATTCTTTCTCCAAGGGTGTCTTCAGGAGCAGTATCAGCTTCCTGACCTTGACCTTCAACTTGAAATCGACAATGAAGGAAGATTAATAACATAACTCTACTATCAACATGATGACTTCACTTTTCCAATAGTCAACTTCCCTAGCATCATTAGCAATATTCTAGCATTAGATACGATAATGTAACCCTCATTCCGCTTTATTTAGGGTTACGAATCGATCTCATTCAACGTATGGGAGCAAATTAAAATTTTCATTCCGTGAATATTTCAACTTTCTTTTTGCATATCTGGTCATATCTTATTATTCCCAAAAATTTTTAAGTAATGGTGATACGAAATAAGTGTTACAATCCCTGTTTCTATCTTCAAGACCGGTTTCGTATTTGAAAATTGTTACTTATCCGCCATAACACCTTACGTAGACTCTCGCGATGGGCGGAGCCTATCCATATATGCCAAATATGGAAACTGTTACTACGAAGCATAACCAGCGTTTATTGGTGGAGGAAACCGGAGTACCCAGATCCAGCTGCTGACAAAAAAACCTACTCAAACAAGGTCACGCTGCTCCTAGGTTGAAGTCATCACTACAAAGATTCTACTGTTGTCATTGCAATCTGGTTGACAGCTACAAGTATATATATCTCAAATGACAATGGATCTTTTACTTTTGACGTATATGTTTTCTTTCCTCTATCACTGCCAATACTTTTATCAGACTTGACTGTCATATATGAGTAACACGGTGGGTGTCTTAGAAGCTTTCGTGAGTGCCCGAGTTCACCCCAAGGTTTCTTGATGGGGTCCGCATTGCCCATCTTTTTAGTTTTTTGTATTGTCCTATTATGTGTCTACGTGCCGAGTTCCGTGGTGTGATGTCCGTTACGATTTCCACATGAAAAACGATGCTTGGTTCGTCTTTACCTCCAGTTGTTTGTATGGGGTTCATGTCTTTTTTGTGTTATGTGTGTGTTTGCACATAGTGGTGTCCAAGACATATTGTGTTGTGTTTTTGTTACTGTTTGTCTTGTGTTTTGTGTACCCTATGCTGCCAGTTTTTCTGGATTATCAATTTATTATTTCTACTTCGGTATTCTCTGGTGTTTACTTGACTGTGCTGTGAATTTTCCATCCCTCACAAACTGGTTCCATTGTACAAGTTGAGAAACACATATCACATAAACAAGTCGTGTCCTTTACAACTATTCCCCAGATGCCAAGTCTAATAACTGTGTGTACCTGTAAAGTCCCCATCACCTGTCTACCTGCAAGACCTGCAGGTTCTTTTTGGATTCGGACACTGTAATTTTGTGACAAAGACATATTTCAAAGTACTGTTTTCCTGCATTTTACCCAACTGAAAAAATACCATCTGTGTGTGAATTTCGTTATGTTGTTGTGAACTACGTTACAGTAGGAAATAGCATATGTACAACCTGCACAATGACATTGGAGGGTAATGATGGACATTTATTCATACACTAATTATCAATGAAAATATTTTTTAATTATCAGGGCGAATGTGTAATTAGGGTGAACGGACCCGATACCATCCCTGCACCACGAGCACAGCCACAATTTATTTGAATATCATATTTTTAATAGCTGGTTCTTTGATTTATTTGAACATCACATTTTTAATAGCTGGTTCTTTGATTTATTTGAACATCATATTTTTTTAATAACTGGTCCATTAAAAATAATTACAATTTCCACATGGTTCTGAATTCATCTTCTTAAATTACCCATAACAATGCTATATTTTCTTCTGCCCTCGATTTCAGTAGCAAACAAAAATCTGAATTCTTTTGCCATACAGAACAGGTTAGAATCGTGACTGGTTACAATCATACATTTATGGCTACGGTGAACGTTGAACTGTTTAATTGCAAAAGGAATATACAATTAAATTGATGTTTCAACTTTGTTCTTATCTCTGTGGACCAATGAAAACCTAATAAAATGTTATCCAATCATGCAAAAATGTTTTCTCTAATTCTTTTTCAATTTTCACACTTCTCAACCCGTACGAGAAGAAATCGATAATCAATGTGTGGATCACTTTGTTCTCAGTTGCTTATTGGTCAATTACGCTATTATGTCTCAACCCGTGGGCAAGATAAGAATTTCACGCTACTTTTCCCGTAAAAATGTTACGTTTCGCAAAATGTTGTATCAATAAAATCGTTTAATTAACCGTAATTAACCATACCATCATCAAGAACCCCTCATCTGGAATCTTGTCCCTTCTCCATCATTGCTTCAAAAACATTCCTTAACGGGTGTGACGACATCTACGTCAGTGACGTCATTGGACTTCGATTTGAAGTATATGTCAGTGACTTCATTGGACGTCGATTTGAGAAAGTGAAAAACGGCCATATATTTTGTTAAATTAGTGAGAAAAAGAATCAAGCAAATATTTTTTAGTGGTTCATTAGAGAAACAATCTCTAACATTGTTTCCCATTTATTATGATAATTTCTCAAAACCTCGAGTTAAATTTTCACATTTTAAAGTTCTCGGTAAACCTCGAACTTTAAAATGTGAAAATTTAGCTATCTTGATTTGAGAAATTATCGTAATAAAAGGGAAACAATGTTAGAGACTATATATCTCTCGGTGCAATAGGCCAATCAAAAAGAGTCATTATATTATCTTAAATCAAACGAAAATGAAATTTTGTGTGAAATCATAAAATAACAATCTCTATGATAACTTAATAACAATGTTCATTCAATCATATGACAATGTTCAATTATAAGATAAGTTGATAACAATGTTCAATTTTAAGATAAGTTGATAACAATGTTCAATTATAAGATAAGTTGATAACAAAATATTAAAGCTGTAGCTCCAAAACTGTAGGAGGAGTTAGCGGGACAAACTATGCATACTATAGTGTGACGAACGGAAGGACGGACAGGGGTAAAACAATATGCCCCCCGACCAATAGTCGCGGGGGCATAAACATGTTCAATTATAAGATAAGTTGATAACAATGTTCAATTATAAGATAAGTTGATAACAATGTTTAATTATAAGATACACTGAGATAAGTTGATAAAAATGTTCAACTATAAGAAAAGTTGATAACAATGTTCAATTATAAGATCAGTTGATAACAATGTTCAATTATAAGATAAGTTGATAACAATGTTCAATTATAAGATCAGTTGATAACAATGTTCAATTATAAGGTCAGTTGATAACAATGTCCAATTATAAGATAAGTTGATAACAATGATCAATTATAAATTCATGAATCGAATGTGAAATTTATTTAATTTAAAATGGAAAACTTTTTATTTGCACCAAATATAAATTGCTTACTAAACTGTTCTCCCTGTTATAAGATACATTTTTGTTATGTCTAATACTACATTTAAATATAAAAAGTTCTAATAAAAAACCATAATTTATGGAAAAAAATCATTAAATTTAATTGTACGTAAAAAATTATACACATATAATGTATTTACTTACAACATACTGATTTATTTCATCATTTATCAAAATGCATTAAAAAAAAAATATATATATTTAAATATTTTAAAATAAAACAATATTTTATTAATTAAAACAAGTGTGGACACAGAAATGTGCTGTCCAAAAGGCAAGTGTGGATGTCAATATTTCATATTATTTAACTTTATAAAAAAAAAAAAAAAAAAAAATTCATGGACACAGGGGTCCTGGATTTTTTTTAATAAAAAACTAATCCTGGATTATTATTTTTGTTTAAAGTCCGGTCCTGTGTTTTTATTTCAAATTCCCCCCCACCCCCAAGGGATATAAAATTGTACCATTAATAATAAATTAATAAATAATAAATTCAGATTTTCTTTTTTTAATAAATCTCATTTACAAAACCACTGATATTTGTTAAATTTTTAACGCTGATTTAAGCTTTAATCGCAACAAATTTATATTTTTCTCAAACATTACATTTATTTAACTGTAAAATTCACCCCCTTTTTCCCCTTTTTTCTTGTTTAAATCAATGATCAACAATATTCCAGAATCAAACAAATGAATAAATATAACATAGCATCTTTCCTTTACATTGTCAAGATTCTATATTTATAAACTATTGACCTGAGTAACCTTGCTAAATCATTCGGATTCAGTGTGTTTTAAATCGGTCATCCAATCAGGACGCTCATTATTGTCCAAGATAAAAATAGATTACACATGCTACTCACAATGTGTCAGGAATCTTTTCTGTATATGGTATATAATTAATTCCATGCATATACATATAATGTATTATTTATTTTTATTTCCTTATTTAAAAAAAGTTGATGTTCATGAAACATACCTTTTAGAACCTCAATTTAATAGATTATAATTGCTAAAACAACAGTATGTACCATATATGATTTTAAGAAAGTTGAACGAGTGTTGTTTAATGCCAACTCAGCAATATTTCAGCTATATCATGGCGAGAGCAGGTTAATAACATGCTTAGTTGGATTTTTATAGTGCTAGCTCTCTGAAATAACAATCCGCAGATAGACATGTCGCCCCACCCGGACACATTATCCTGATTCTGAGCCAACCAGTCTTTGCTCTTTTTCTTTAATGCTGCATGCTTAGAGGAGAAGCAACAAATACCAATTTTAGTCTTTGGTTTGATCCAATCTGGGCTCAAACCCACAATATACTGCACCCAAGGCAAGCACGCTAACCATTACACCACTGATGTGCTTACAGAAAGTTGACGTTCTGGGAAAACACACACCACAGAACACACCATGTGTCTATCATCTATTGATTACATACAGGGTTAGAGTTATGTTTTTAACGCCACTTTCAACAATATTTCAGCTATATCGTTGTTGTGTATTTGACTAAATCATTTCTATGTTCTTTAATACCATTAAAGAAATAAAACACGACTGCATTCTAAGATTACATTTATTAAGACTAAACTTTCTCATGAATTTTACATTGCATGCTGAAGCTTAGAAGATAGAATCAAGATGTCAATTTTCCCAGGATATAAGAAATATATAATCTGTTTACAATATGGTAAATGATATCTTGAAAGTAAAAGTACACGGTGGATCACACACATCATTAAGTGATAAAGCATTAATCAAGTTAATGTCCTTCTTGAGAATAAACATTAGTAAAGATAACATGGCAATACACTATATTTCCTCCCTGATAATTCCAGATGTATGCCTGAAATAATTTATCAATGAAACCTTAATCATGTGATTTGAAAATATAAATATAAAATAAAGATAGAAAGATAGCACATGCAATTTTACAATATTTTCATATTACATGCAAGATCAGACTTTTGTCTGATATGACAACACACTATAATCGTGGTGGTCAGTTTTATTGGTGGAGGAAACCAGAGTACCTGGAGAAAACCACCGACCTGCTGTAAGTTACTGACAAACTTTATCACATAATGTTGTATCGAGTATACCTCACCATGAGCAGGATTTGAACTCATTAGTGGTGATAGGCACTGATTGTATAGGTAGTTGTAAATCCAACTACCACACGACCACAATAATTACATACATCTAACAATGGAGACATGAATATTATGTAATTACCGAAAAAAGCCTTGTATAATCCTCAGAAATTTACCTTTAAAGGGATTTTTGGGTATGTGGGTGCGGGTTATATACTACGATAGGTTCACCGTTCAAGAAATTTTTTCCAAGATGTCGGATGTGATGATACATGTACATGAATATATTTCAGAAGATATTGCATATCCAATCTGTTGTACCGATTTTGGAACAATTTCATTGTTACATCTATGTATGAATGTTTTTGTTTTGTTGTTTTTATTTATATTAATCAAATAAATATATCAACAGAGTTACATTTCATTTCCTTTTTGCCCAGCTGATTCAGCGATTGTTGCCACTGTCCCTCTAGTATTTGAAGCCAAGATTTGGCTGATCTATTGACAATATTTATGTTTCTTTAACCCAAAAGTACATGTTTACAAAGTCCCTACCTGTTACTAATACATAATAATAGATCTTTCATATTAAATGAAACCACGATGCGTCATTGTGTACGACAGCCATTTTTAAGTCGGTAAGTTGTACACTTGATAAAAATAGATATATTATTGTATTGTTTTTTTGTTTATTTCTTATTAAAAATTGTTTACTATAGCAAATACTGTTTTAATCTTTCACTTTTATAAATAAATAATCTGGTTTTTGAAAATTATTGAATTATGAAGTACTGGTTCCTGGGAAATATTTCTGTTAACATTTGTTTAAAGTGTGGTAACAGGTCAAGGTAAAGATAGGCTGATTAATGTGTGATGAGGCTATATTTATCTACCGGCGAGTGATTGAAGTTGAAAATGTTTGTCAGTAAATTTTATTCTTCTGATAATAATGCTTAATTGTAATTACATGAACAATTAACATAACAATAAATTGATAGTTGTTGAAAGTAAGTAAAAAAAACCCAAACAATCATTTAATATAATTATTCTTATTTTTCTCTAAATGTTACCCACAAATAATGGAAATATTTACAGATAATTGACCACATTTTTCATTGCATTACACATTTTTCTTGCCAGATTTTACACCTTATTTACGCATTTGTCCTCCACACAGACGGGTTAAAAGTTGATGCAGATTGTATACCCTAACTAGGCTTTTTCTTCCAAGATTATAGGAGCAAAAAGGGATAACGATAATGCACACATGCTGGTAATATAAGGCTGTTTACAGTATTCGACCATAATCTCTTGATTACATACATCTAACAATGGAGACATGATTATTATGTTACTATATTTACATCCACTCAAATGTAAATGGTTTTAACATGTCTGTTGAAAGTTGTTTTGCTGCGAGAACCTAAAAAATAAGAAAAATTGTCATTCAATATTAATAAAAATGCATTGTAGAAATGACCAATATACATAACCATACAAAGACATATGAATAAAAAAAATAACCCTGTTTTATAAAGTTATCCATCCTAATGCCTGAAACAGTTACACACCGTTCAAGTTTTTAAAAGTTTTGAAAATTGTTCCACCCATTAATCTCAATAATGTTCAGCATAATTAAGACGTAGATTTTATCATAAGATTTTGCTTTGTTGTTTTGTTTCAAATATTCATTAATGTGATCCACAGTTTTAATGCTTAATCATATTACAATAACCATGATGTATTGGGAACTCCTGTCTTTAAGCCATGATTCACATAGAACCTGTATGTAAACTTTCTCACTGAACAGATTACAAATACTTGATAGAAGTATATTTGTTCTTGAGAGTGGATGTTGTTTTATTTTTTTTTTATGACAATCTAAGAAAAAATTAAATACAGTTTTTATCAGGTCTACAAATCTGGTCCCAATTTAGAACAGAAGATAGATGCTTCCAGAAATATTCGTAGTACATATGCAAGCGTACTTTCTTTCCGGTGTGTAGAATGTCCGGGTACGTAAATACCCTAGTGTATTTCTACCTTGCACTAGTGTGTTTATTCCATCAGAAGAAATACACTAGTGTATTTTTTGACGTGGAATTTCTACCCTAGTGTGTTTTATTCAAAAGGAAAGAATTCACTGTTACATTACTTACCTTATTACTATTAAAAGTAAATACAACAAGGATTCCATTCATTTTGACAGAGGAAGGTTTCATATCTAATCCAAAAATAACTATAGTTCCCAATGTCATTTGTTCTTCTTTATAGCCAGCATACATAACATTAGAAGTTACAGTGTTCTATAAATACAATAAATAAACTTTTAATTGGTTGATCATGTCTCATCTAAAACTATAATATATAAAACAATTCAAAATCATGTTTATTTTTATAAGACATCACCAATAAAACTGGTTACCATGATATAGCTGAAATATTGTTGAAAGTGGCATTAAAACACCAAAAATCAATCAAAGCATTTTGCTGTTATATTATGTCATGATCCTGTTATCGTCCGTTTGCAGACAAAATGGTGTGATATCTTAAGTTCTAGTTCATGGATCCATCTGAATTTTAAAGACGATGATGCTTGGCACTTTGTAAGCCTACCTATTTCCAAGCAAGAGGTTGAAAGGTGAAAAAATTGATGTTTTTGTTATTTGTACAGGTAGTGTTTATTTTTTCATCTGATTTCAATGAGTTTTTTTTTTTTTTTATGAATTCTATAGGAAATTCCCTTCAGAAAGATATTATAATGTAACTATTACTGTTTTTTACATAAAAGGGACAAAAAAGGGGTTTTTCAAAATTTAATATTTCTTATATTTCATCCCATTTTAATTATTTTTGCAAAATAATCATCATTATTGGTTATTAATGAACCATGAAACTAATTTATTATTTTATTTCCAAAAGGGACCCAAATTCAGAACATATTTGGAATGCATATAGAATTTTTATTTTTCGTCAGATTAAATTTTTTATTGAGCTGATGGCTTCCGGTATTATATCAATGAATTTCCTCAGATATGAACAAATGTTGAATCGCAATATGTGATTTAAATTTTTTTTTATCCAATAATAATGTACCTTTTACCAAAATGATCATTGGTATTGTTTACTGATGGACCAGAAAATAATTGTGTTATTTTATTTCGAAAATAGGCATACTTGAAAAAGTGACAAAAATACCGAAATTTGGCATATTTGAAAGGCATATATAATTTTATTTTTCATCCAATTTTGATGCAATTGTTTCTGTAAATTAGTTGCAAAAAGAATTTGTGAATGGATTTCCTAAATCTATTACAGTTTCAGTGCTTGACTCAACCGAAAGGGGCCATCAAAGGCCAATTTCCATAATTTTGAGTGAGTGAGGGAGTGTTGTTTAATGCGAATTCAGCAATTTTTCAGCTATATTATGGCAAGAACAAGTTCATTTTCAATGAGATGATGAAATACGCTTTGTACTAGACAGACACGCTGAGTTGGAATTTTTTTTATAGTGCTTGCTCACTGAAAGAATATTCCGCGGGTAGACATGTCGCTCCACTAGACACACATTATTCTGATTCCGAGCCAACCAGTCTTTGCTCTTTCTCCTTAATGCTGTGTGCTTAGCGGAGAAGCAACAAATACCAATTTTATAGTCTGGTTTGACCCGACCGGGGCTTGAACCCACAATCTATCGCATGCTAACCGTTATGCCACAGATGCAGTTTCCAAAATTTTGACTTTTTTTTTTTAACTTTTCACCCAATTTTAAAGCAGTTGTTTTGCCAAATAATCATCTTCATGGCTTATTGATGGACCAAAACATGCTGATTTGAAAAGGGGTCTAAAAGAGACCCAAATTCTAAAATTGTGCATATTTTGAAAGCATAGATTCACTTGAAGTAATAAAATAAGATAAATGTTCGGCAAATTACTGTTATATTACTTGATTTTGAATACTATAACTAAATCCATATAAATAGTGTCACAAGGTGTCAAATTATCCATTGCCCTATTTTCAATATTCATATTATTGAAATGGGTCGACTAATTCATTGTTGGTTGCTTAATATTTCATGAATAATCAGAACGAGAACAAGTGTAAGAATACATAAAAACATATGAAGGAATGAGGGAAGAATTAGAGACCGACCATTTAACTTGCAGGAGGGGTTATGCTTTTTTGTTTCATTCAGAAATTTTTTTTGGACAACACAAGAATTAGAATATTCATTTTTTTTGTCGCGCAAAGCACAAATTTTTTTTCCAGAATTTAACATTAGGTTATATGACAAAAATTCTGAATCAGATTATTTTATTTTTCTTTCCTCCACCAAAATCAGAATATTTTTTTCAGCAACATTGGGAATCAGAATATTTTTTTTTAGAAAAAAAAACATTAACCCCCCCCTCCCCACACCTTTGAAGTTAAAGTCCGTCCTGTAGATAACCTGGACAATATCTTTTGACTGCTACTGAAAAAGTTATAAGAGATGAGTTGGGATGATAAACATTAGCCTTTTATAGTGGCTACAATTGTCATGCTCATTTTGAACTATACAAAACGGGCCTTAAATGTGCTAGGCACTCTTTAAACATGGAACCCATGATATGGCCATGGTTAGGTTTTACATATGATAACCTTACAGCTCTCCACCGAGAGTTCATCCACTTATCTGACACATCAGGATTTGCTGGGCAGTTCTGTCAGTTGATCCCTGATAACCCTCACCAGTAACCAGTTAGAAATAAAAGATAACTACAACTTATAACAATAATTTAACTAGAAATTTGACGAAGTCATGGTATCAAATCATAATACAAATATATTCAATAAAACTCATTTCAGACATAAATACCAGAGTCACATTCTCTTATGCACACTTTTTGTTGTCTGAAAATCTGACATATTGCCACACTTTTTGTTGTATGAAAATCTGACAAATTATTCTATCAAAAATGGATGGAAAAAACAAAAGAATTTTCAAGTAAAACAAAATATCTGAATATAGACATAATTTAATCACCAGGATCAACTTACCTTGGAAGATGAGAATTTAATCATGTTGAATTTTCCTATCAAATGTGTGTCTGAAATATGAAAAAGTTTCTTCATAGTCAAATATTCATCACTCATTCTCAGCAATATGTCCCAATTGATGTCTCCATTGTTTAAATCGACTGAATCACACTTATAATACAATGCTAAATATTTTAGCATCTAATGAAAAGCTCATTCACAGAGCTTTACAACAACAGATAACAACCCTTACTCCCTTAATATTGATCCATTTAATGAATTGAAAATTACAAGGCTCAAGAAAAGGGCATGTTGCTCTTTAAATTTATATTTACTTTGCAAATTAATTTAAGAAATCCCACATCAATAAACAAGTTTTAAAACAGTATTTCAACGTAGTGTGATGCATTGTATATACTTTCATAAAATAATTCCCATTTTTGGGCACATCATGATGAACTTATGGAAATGGATTTTATAACTGTGGTTAGTTTTAAGAAACCTACGTCATGCTGACATTCTACCATCTTAGCACATTGTCTATAACAGGAAATGACAATTACAAACAAAATGAAGTCAATTTAACTAGCAATCTTTATAACAGATGAAAATCCTGGCAATCAGTAAAAAATTCACCTCCATAAGCTTTTAAAATTGTAACCTACATGTCAAATTCTTTTGTGAATATTAGTGGTTTTGACATCTATGGGTGTTTCTCTAAACTAAGTACAAACAGATAGACGTAAAAGCAAGAAACTGCAACAAATTTGATTATATTGAAATTTACAGGTACAAATAAAATTCATTTTGTAACCTACGTTCCATAACATAAGTCACAGTTACAACAATAGTTATCTCCCTTATTTTAGTATAAGGTCATGTGATCACAAATAAATGATAATGAAAATATTGGAAGTAAATGTGAATGCAACTTTGAATACGAAAGCTATATATGTCTGTGATTACAAATATAGCTAAAATACTAGGGTACAAATATATTAATGAAACAGAAAGAGTACTTTCTGCATTTAAAAACCACACTACCAACCACAGAGTATAAATTTTTTTTTTTTTAAATTCATAATATTATTTATTAAAATCTGTACATTTGTTAGCTATAAAAACATTGAATTACGGTACCTTATCCTGGTGTCATATGGTATTTTGACCCCAGGGTCAATTTTCATCAATGGTATATTGACCACCCTTATTGAAAACTGATCCCCCATGTATGGTAAATTGAACCCCTATGGTATTTTGACCCCCCTCATTTTTAATCAAGAGATAGGCTGGGGGGTCAAAATACTATGGGTATGGGGGTTCGATATACCATGGGTAGGGGGGTCAAAATACCATGGACATGGGGGTCAAAATACCATGGATAGAGGGGACGATATACCATGAGTAGGGGGGTCAAAATACCATGGGTAGGGGGTCAAAATACCATGGGTAGGGGGGTCAAAATACCATGTGTAGGGGGTTCGATATACCTTGATGGTAAATAGTGTAATGCAAAATTCTCGTTCGTACAACCAATAGGTCAGACAGTTTAAGTAAAATTCTTTGTCAATTAGGGGATAACTGTATTGTATTTGAAAATCTAACGGTATCAATTGTGGATTTGATGGTCGCAAACTGAGTTTACTGGTATTGCAAAAGCGGAGCCAGTAAACGGATATTTGCAACCATGATATCGACAATTGATGCTGTGTAATTTTCAAATAAAATACAGTTATCTCCATTCTAATGTAATAATGTGTATACATGTGTATTGCCACATTACTGACAAGATGACGTAAGCGGTAATCAGTTAAAATTCTAAAAATATCTCATGCTATTTCAACCGTGGAATTGATAATGTGAAAATCACACCATTAAATGCCGGACAATTGATGCTGTGAAATTTTCAAATACAATACAGTTATCTCCATTCTAATGTAATCATGTGTATTGCCACATCATTGACAAGATGATGGAAGTAGTAATCGGCTAAAATTCTAAAAAATATCTCAGTCATGATATTTCAACCGTGGAATTGATACCGTGAAAATTACAGCATTGTCCAATCACAAACCAGGAATATTGAACAACTACATTAGAATTTGTTTTCACAACATTTATATCAGTGTTTAATGATATTTACCGATAGTGTCTCCATCATCCCAGAAAATATCTCCCTCAGCTGTTTTATTTATATCCAATGACACCAATAAGGAAAAGCTATTATTACGACTGGAAAAGATAACATAAAATTCTCACAAACTATGAAAAAATACATTTATTAAAATATAAGTAACCAATAATAATGTTCAGAGTTACATATTTTAAAGTAAGAAAGGCACTTTGTCATGTACTTGTGCTTCTAAGATCTGGTTGATGCAGTTTAGATATTACTAACAGTGGAGAAATAAAGCATTCATTCAATCAATGTAAGGTATGTAGAACACACTGCATCTATAGGATACATTATATGATATTCAGGTTCTAGACAGGGTATATAATGTCACATACCTAGTTTCGTATTTATATACCCTGAGCTGTCAGTTGAGGAATACCGTATAACTGGTAATTACTGTGGCTATCTAATTTCTGCGTTTAACTCCGTATCACAGAAATTAAAATCACAGAATATTATGCAAAATAAATTTTAATGTGTAGTAATGATAAATCAGTACAAATTACGTCAACCGATGACATATCAGCTCCAGTATAAATTTTGGTCCACATAACCCAAAGGGCCATGTGAAGTATTGCCATCACTTGATATCTGGCATCTGTAAACTTTTACATTTTAATCTTCTTCTCTGAACCAAATGGGCCTATTGGAGTGAAACCTGATAGAAATGTTCATTCGATGGTCCCCTACAAAGATTTTGGGGTTTTTTGTTGATCAGTGCACAAAAGAAATAAGAAGCCAAAGCTTTCAATAAGGGTGTGTCCATATATATTTATCAGTATAGATTATTTATAGTTGGTTTGTTTTTCAGGATTTTTTAAATGAATTCCTTAAGAAAACTACTTTCAGAAACATGCATAATGCTATTATGTAACTATTACTTATAGCGAAATGGCCATAACATCAGGAATTATACCGCACATGAAGTTACGATTACACACGAACGTCGCAGTCAAAGGGTTAAATCACTTTAGGTTACGAAACGGGAGACATCATAATAGAATTCCATATTATCGATCTACAATTTTGACTGTTCTATTTCCCATGAAAATAGATACCTTCTAAACGTTAAACAAAATAGTCCAAAATAAAAAAATTACCTAGTAATACGTATAAAAATTATAATTAGGTAATAAAAAACATTATTACATAGTAATAAATATTTTCCTATTAAATTCAATGGAAAATAATTGTGCAATATATCCTTGCATTTGCACACTAAGCATCGTCATTTTTGGAAAAGTACTGATATGTTCCGAAATTGATCTTAAATTTATTGCATCATTTGTCGTCATGGTTTGGTAAATAAAAATGGCGGAAGATGATATCGCTAGGTTGCTGGAAAATGCAGAATTTTAGCAAATTCTACTGCAATGTGGATGGCTTAAATGTGGACAAACAACAAGTCAAGGACTTTATTGATCAACAGAAGAAAATATCAACTCTAAACTGTACAAAATGTGACCTGAAGATCTTGTACAAATGCCTTGTTCAGAAGGAGGAATTACGAAACATCGAAAACATTCCCACGTCTGAACTTCATGCATATTTGTCTGAGTTCTATATCAATTTGAGAAAGGAATGTGGGCAGGAATATGAATCAGGAACTTTTGATTCCATTTGTGCAAGTATAGAGTGACATTTGCGTGACAATGAGTATTGACATTCATTATGTGATAAGGAATTCAGTTTATCAACTACAGTTCTAAGAAACCTAATGTGTCTAAAAAAAATACTGAAAAAATGCATATTGTACTAGTTCAAATATAAATATTTGAAGTAGTTCCACTTAAATATAATAAAATACACAATATTTATATAAAAAATGCTTTAGGCATAACAAATTTCTTATTACATAATAAAAGAGTCATTGTATGAATATTGGTGGATATAGTTCCTCGCAAACTCGTGCAATATGATATAACTACTTGGGACAATATTCATGCAATAACCCAATAATATTTTATGGACATAAATAACACTGTAACATAATATTGTGAATTTGCATAACATTATTCACTTGTTTCTGAGATGCAACAATGGCAAATATACTGGTTAATAATAACTTAATGATATAAACAATCTGAATGAACAGTTGCTGATACAATATTACCTTTCTGTAGTCGTGTAAGCTGGGTCTTGTAGTGGTATGATAGAGCCCCCTCGTGTGTGAATATTTATCATATATGATGGAGCGTCTAACTTGAATGTGGAACCAGAACTTTGTACAGGTTGACCACTGTACCATTCATACCATACTCCAACTGGAAAGTAGGCATTTACTGAAGTGGCACCCTAAAAACAACAGGGCATCATTTTGAAAGGAAACTTGCAAATTAATCTAATAAATATGACAGCTAATATAATAGTGTCAAAGAAATCATCAAAAATAGTAAGTAAAGCCCAAATCTCACAGAATGGAAGCTTGATTTGAGAATGACTGAAGGACTTATTTTGTCTGTAGTCAGTTGTCTGTAAGTAAGAAATGAGTGAGAAGATACCAAAACATGATCATGTACAGATGTGTATCAAAGCCATAATGAAGAACTAAAGAAAAGTTAACATATACTAATGAAAAAAAACAGAAAGAACATGGTGAATATATAAGATGATGACTGATTTTGATTTTTGGTGTTTGACGCCACTTTCAACAATATTTCAGTTATATCATGGCAACCAGTTTTAGTGGTGGAGGAAGCCGGAGTACCCGGAGAGAACCACCGACCATGGGTAAGCAACTGGTAAACTTTATCACTTGCGGTTGCGAGTCGAGTGCACTCTTTTTTTGTAATTTACAAAGCAGGGCACAAACCCACGCTGTATTGATGATAGGCTTGTATGAGTTGTTAGATCCAGCTACCTAACTCATTGAGCCACCCGGGCCCCGAATATATAAGAAACATGATTAAGGGTGAAATACAAAGGTATTGAGTATTTGATTTTACTGCTTTACTCGATAAAGATACATAAATAATGCCGAAATTTGTTTTTTTCGATGCCAAGCGTGTCACCGTTTACCTGTAAACACAGGTAAATTTATGGTTTATTGTCGAAGTTTAACATGGTTATCTCCTCTTGGTAAACCAAGACTGTGATGTCATTCAGTTCTTATCAGTCTGCTGCACCTACGAGGATAAGATAGCTTCTCGATATTCTGATGATGAAAGTGACCAAAGTAACATCACAGGCATCGATTCAACATAGAAAAAAATATATTAAAAACATATAAATTAAAAAAAAAACAAATACAAAAGCATTTAATCTGAAATAAAATATATTTGTAAAAACTACATGCCAAACTTTTGTACTCCAGCTGTTTACTTACATTTAGGCTATATTTGCCAGGAAATTTATAAATAGGCTTCTCTCAAAAAATATTATAAAGAGAAAAAAATATGAATGATAAATACTAGTAATTCTGTTTATTTGTACATGACCTATTAACTTCACATTTTCCTCCCTTTAATGCAATTTTACATCCAAAGTATTACTTATGATTTGTCAGTAATCGTTGAATGGAGAACAGAGAGATGTGGAATTCATGTCCGTGACACACCAAGTCATTATAGCCCTTCATTTATGTTACCGGTAGTTGTAATTTACCAAGTTTACTTTAAGGGGTTCGCCCCATAAAGTGTCATTTTAAACCTTTCTGAGAGAAACAAAAATTCAATAACAGTTAAATCCTTTTCATAATATATATCTACGATTTTAGGGGACCCTCTACCATTAACCATAAAAAAAATGTGAGTCCCCAAAAGTAAATGATTCTTATAATGCCTTAGTGTACTTTAGGGACCTACTACCATATATACCTGGTTCATATCATATGACAACAATATTCGTTATAGAAAATAATGTGAGTCCCATAAAGTACCTAGTAAATATCGTGAGACAACAAAACCAAGTCTCATAGAACAAAAATGATACATTATATGGTGAGTGCCCGCCAAATGTATAGTAACATTCAATAGTTCCAAGTTCCATTTGATGATGTTGAGAATATCAAGAATTAAGAAGCTTACCTTCGTTAAAACTGGAGAAATCAACAGGGAACTTCCCCATAAAAACTGTGTGTCTATACTGTATGTTTGCTTGTCCATAGGAAATCTGAAAATATGAAGCAGAACATAGACGGTTTTAGAATCATGTGTGTTTAACACCACTTACAATATTTATTCTGCACTAGTTATATTTAATCAGACAAATTGCATTTACTGGATAATTTTCACTGATTGAAATATCTTTTCTGGTACCCTTTACAACATGTTTACATGTTGTGCTATGATAAACTAGTCTGAACTAATTGAAAACCAGTTCACTTCCTGTTGTCAGAAAATATCAAAAAGAGCAAACAAATGATAATAGTATATTTTGGTTATTTAATATAAAACCTAACTGTCTGAAATAGAATTAATTAATTTAATGTCAGCACTGAGTTGTTCTTCATCTCTGGATCAAAATTCCAAATTCTTAATTCATATACACATAATAGACATAAATATTAGACACTAATGTATTACGTGACTTGAACCAAGATCACGAAACCGTGAGAGTATATATAGAGTACAACACAACAACAAATTTTCATTAAAGTCCACAAGTAAAAGCATTACTTCATAAGCTTTAAGCAAATCTTACATTTGTGGTAAGTTGAGGAAACTTATAAGATACCAAAGGGGTAACCAGAAGCCTTAAATCAAGGAAGGACAGCCAATAAAATGGCCAAAAGAATTAGAGGCTCACATGAGCCTGAATAGCTCATCTCGTGAAGAAGATTTACTGAGCATTGCATATCTTATAATCTGTTAAATATTTTGAAATGCCACTGTTCCATGTCAGTTATCATTCTTCTGATTCCACGACTGTATGGCTACTATGTACTTCCATGATATTTACAATGGATGTAATTACAATATTTTGACACTTCATTTACTGAAGCATTTACCATTGTATCCCTCAAATAACATGAGGGTAGAACAAACCATAAAAATGGACATTAAAAACATAAAATGCATAGAAATATTGACTTATTTCATATTCTTAGCAAAGGTCAAGGTCACAGTAATATCTTTCTCATATTTGACACTCTGATTTGTCCTAGTACATGCACATTACAAAATATGGAGGTACCGTGAAACCTGACAAAACCGAATTTCTGTGGAAACTGAACACATTTCCAAGTCCCGAAGAAATCCCCTTCCAATTAATGCTTATTTAACCTGAATGAACCGAACCCTGTCTTTACCGAACTCCAAACACAGTTTGAAGTCCCGTCAATTAATATATATTACAAATACACCTGATTAATCCGAACAATATTTTTGTAGTCCCGTAATTGAATGTGTATTTCAAACACATCTGATTAATCTAAACATCCTCTAATCACGAATGAACAGCAAACAATGCCTTATTATTTAAGTGACGAAATAGCATCCAAGCCACACAATCATACCTGAGATAATTTATTGTTAATCGGATTATAACTTCACAGCTGGGAACTCGTAATAAAACTTCCAGACTTGACATTACAATTGACAAATAAAATGTACATTTAATTACTTCTTTTCTTTTTATTTCAATCATTAAAAGCTTGTGTAAACACAGCCTGGCAATCTGATTATACATTAAGTAATTTTGACACCTGTATAAAAAGTATACACACACTATCTTATCGAGAACATTATTGATTGTTTTACGCACGGTTAGATATAGTCACACTTTTATTTTTAGATTTGTTTTCGTATCAACTACGTTTACTGGTTCAAAACACAACTGGACTAGAGAGTTTTAATTCTCTAAATAATTAATAAAGTATATGCATTTAATGATTTTGTGGAATCGTGCCCTAACAAGTAAAGAAATACGAAAATATTTGACAATAGTAAACATTTTCGTATAATCATGATGCAAAACATAAAGAATCTGGACAAAATCCCATGCATTTATAACCATAAGAAATTACGATACTCAATTATTTCAAAACATTTCCTATTTTGAATTGTTGGTCAGCCAATTCAGATAATGTAATTCTAATGTAACGGTCAATCCGCTAAAATTTGATTTTGGTTAAAACTCAGGATCATGAAAATTAAATAGTTAATACTGCTAAAAAAATCCACCAATTTGGAAGAAAATCACGAAATTTAGCTCCTGCAAAAAAACCACTCATACGGTAAATACATTTTGTACAATATTTTCTTTTTTAAATATCTTCATCTAATTGAGCCACAGATACATATCTCTTCCGTATCACTATTCAGTCCTAGGTCTTTCTTGTCTTCGTGATCAGACATATTTCCGGTCAAGTTTACATTTTCTGTCAAACCTGCTAGAACCGAATACCTGTCTAAACTGAACGAACTATACAGTCCCATAGGTGTTCGGTTTACACAGGTTTCACTGTATTACGACATACGACTAAACAATTCTCCCAAGTTGAATTTTAGACACTAGATTTAGTGCCACCTTTTGTACTAGATTGAATCTCTATTCAAAAAGAATATCTAACACCATTTACCATTACATTTCCATTCTAATCTCTTGAGAATTCTCTTCCAAAATTTATTCTAAGGAAGCCTATGTAAAACTTTGGACCACAATGGCTCAGACCACAAAAACCCTGAGATTTTCATTTGTGGAAGCTGGATTCTGTTTATGAAAAAGATTATTGATGTCACTTATACTTGTATTTTAGTTACTGTCTCGATGGAGAAGCGATACTATTGCAAAATCGTTGCTTTTTTGTCGCGTCGCTACTATTGTTTTTAAAATTTTAATTCGTGTAGTCTAGTGATTTTGATAATATTTTTCTATGATTTCAGATGGCAACAAGGAAGAACTGTTTTAGATACTTAAAACTTATGTCTCCTCTTAATGTGGCCATCTGTACAACAATCTTGAAAGACAAAAATGTTATGGCCCAGGCAAGAAAATACTATTTAAAAAACCATTATTTGACCTTGAGGTCAAAGGTCATGGTCCCACAAAGGTTATTACGGTACGCGACACACTGCCTTATGGTCATGCACCCACATACCAAATATCATTGACCTATCTCGAAAGACAAAATTGTTATGGCTCGGACAAGAAAGTACTATTTAAAAAACAATTATTTGACTTTGAGGTCAAAAGTCAAGGTCCCACGAAGGTCATTACGGTACGTGACACACCGCCTTATGATCATGCACCCACATACCAAATATCATTGACCTATCTTGAAAGAGAAAAATGTTATGGCACAGACAAGAATACTATTTAAAAAACAATTATTTGACCTTAAGGTCAAAGGTCAAGGTCCCACGAAGGTCATTACGGTATGTGAAACACCGCCTTATGGTCATGCACCCACATACTAAATAAATACTATTTAAAATCAATTATTTGACCTTCAGGTCAAAGGTCAAGGTCCCACAAAGGTCATTACGGTACGCGACACACTGCCTTATGGTCATGCACCCACATACCAAATATCATTGACCTATCTCTATAGACAAAAATGCTATGGCCCGGACAAGAAAATACTATTAAAAAACAATTATTTGACCTTGAGGTCAAAGGTCAAGGTCTCACAAAGGTCATTACGGTATGCGACACAATGCCTTATGGTCATGCACCCACATACCAATTAAATACTATTTAAAAAACAATTATTTGACTTTGAGGTCAAAGGTCAAGGTCCCACGAAGGTCATTACGGTACGCGACACACTGCATTATGGTCATGCACCCACATACCAAATATCATTGACCTACCTTGAAAGACAAAAATGTTATAGCCCGGACAAGAATACTATTTAAAAAACAATTATTTGACCTTGAGGTCAAAGGTCAATGTCCCACAAAGGTCATTATGGTACACGACATGCCGCCTTATGGTCATGCACCCACATACCAAATATAATTGACCTATCTGGAAAGACAAAAAAGTTATGGTCCGGACAAGCTTCCCTGAGAAGAAGCAGAAGAAGCGGAAGAAGAAAAAATCAGACATCGCTAGAAAGTTAAAATAATTTCAACTCTGCTGCGAAAGCTAGCGATGATCTTTGCGACAAAATTTTTCGCTAGCGATGGTCAGCGATGATGTGCATAGTCGCTGTGATGGGGTAGCGATGTTGAAAGCAACATTGCAAATCTGTCACATACGGAGTATAAACCCACCGGGGTGTTCATATGTACAAGCTTGAATCTTATTAATTTCTTTTATACTTGTATTTCAATAACTGGTTTTTCAGAAAGTCATTGTATTTTTAAGCTTTTCCCCATATTCAAATTAGGACTCCAAGCACACAGGTCTCATAGACTCATACACCCTGCAATTTATTTCTACAAATATAGTTCTACATATCATAATGATACTGAACAGTAAAAATTGTAGCATTTCTATTGCTTGTTCTTGAGAAGAAATTGATTTTAGGATTTATTAAATTTCCTCCTTTTAAGCCCCCAAATAGCCCCTCCTAATTAAAGATCAACTTCGTTTTTAACAATCTGAATCACCTCTGCCCAAAGACCAACCCCTGCCATGTTTGGTGCAGTTTGGTTGATCAGTTTGCAGAGGAAAATGTGAAAAGTTAATGAACGACGGATGCCAAGTGGTGACAAAAACTCATATGGTCTTTGGTCAGATGAGCTGAAAAGGACAAGAGGAAAAACAATGATCTACAAACACTACACAGAAAAACAAAGATTGAACAAAATTAATCCCACAATTAATGAATTAATGTGCTCTGGAAGTGTAAGTAGTTCCTGCTCCACTAGTGACACCCGTCGTGTAACTGTTAAATGACACGAACATTGTGCTACATGAAAATAATGTTTGACACCAGTACATGTAAATACATACTAATAACATAAATAAAATGTGAACACCCACAAAACAGACAGGAGTGAAGATGAGCCGAACATAGTTTTTAACGTGGAAATCGTAGCAGACATCACAACTTACTCAAAAATAATGATCTATGAGCCGAACATAGTTTTTAACGTGGAAATCGTAGCAGACATCACAACTTACTCAAACATAATGATCTATGAGCCGAAAATAGTTTTTAACGTGGACGTAGCAGATATCACAACATACTCAAACATAATGATCTACCAACAGTTTGCTCATTATGTGACCTGTCTGGAATAATTATAACTCACTTAAAGAATAATGGTTAAGCGACTGTTTGTCCCATCATGAGACATTTATGTTACAATTATAACTTACTCAAAAAACAATGGTCTAGCAACAGTTTGTCCCATCATGTGACTTTTATGGAACAGTGTATATAGATAAGGCAGTAGAGAGTATCTTATTAGATAAGCTGTTTTTGTAGAGTCTAATAACTCCTGGCTAAATGCTGTTGGATCTTGTGCCTATTAAACAATAATAAACAATGTCATTTCTATTATTATACAAAGTTTATGATTTAATTGTCAGTGTGAACTAATAAGAAAATCAGGAAAGATATTAAAGAAATTTGATATTTTGAATTATTTTGTAGAATTAACGGGTCTAGTCTGATCACTTTCTGATAGGAACAAATATGTTTCACCCAAAGAGTGTTTAGTACAGATATGTTTTAACTGTAGAATGTTTAGTATTACATGTTTAAACTGTAGAATGTTTAGTACAGATATATTTTAACTGTAGAATGTTTATTATTACATGTTCATAGTCGTCAAGTCACTTGCATTGTGCGGGTCACACCCGCAATTTCATCATCAAATTCGGAATGACCAGCATCCGTCCGTCACCCGCGCGGGCTTTTAGAATCACCTGCATTTCCGGTTTTACACCTGCACATGACCCACATTCGAGATCCTCATAGTTTTTCCCTTCAGCATTGAACGATATCATGGATACGCGTCAACAATCTTGAATCTTGGCGAGTACTTTTCAAAATTTAAATCAATTTAGAATTTCATTTAGCCATGTCTCAAAATGTAATAGTACATACACTGTATGATGTATTTTGAAATAAAACGTTACATAACTTGAATCACCTTGTTCCCCATGAAAAAAAGACGCTACGCAAAATCACCCCCATTGGACACTTCCCAATGGGGGTGATCACCCCCATTGGAGGTTTCAGAGGTTGACACCTATGCATGTTTAAACTGTTGAATGTTTAATATTACATGCTTAAAACTGTAGAATGTCTAGTACAGATATGTTTTAACTGTAGAATGTTTAGTACAGGTATGTTTTAACTGTAGAATGTTTAGTACAGATATATTTTAACTGTAGAATGTTTATTATTACATGTTTAAACTGTAGAATGTTTAATATTACATGCTTAAACTGTAGAATGTTTAGTACAGATATGTTTTAACTGTAGAATGTTTA
>MJUT01059646.1:411161-426675 GCA_002080005.1 Gigantidas platifrons
TGTACGCCTCCTTGTCGAAGTGGGATTTGTAGTATTTTCCCTTTCTTTTGAATTGATGTTCATGAATGACAACATTTAGTAATCTCAAATGACAGAAATCGTATCTAGAAATGACATTTAACATTTACATACTAACCTGTGGTATTTCTGTCTGACATTAAACTTTTGAATACTAACCTGAGGCATTTCTGCCTTTCTAAGTTTGTTTACTATTTCAAGAGTTTCATTGGTATTCTTAAACCCCCATCTGCAGAGATGAAACCCTAAACTCCAGTAAGGTGGCATAAAAGTATGGCCTATGACATCTGTGTACTGTTGAATGACCTCACCAGGGGTTGGACCCATGAAAACATACATATCTATAATACCACCAATTGTTCTCCATGTTATTGCTGGTGATGGCTGTAGAATCACATCTACAACATACAACAGAATGTTATGACCTATGACATCAGCATGAACTTTCTAAGGTCAATACCAAAAAATTATAATAAAACAAATATAGTTTTCCAATTTTTTAACTGAATCATCTTATGAGCTGTATTATCTTATATACTAATAATACCACCATTGAAAGGGTTGTTAATACATCTGGTAGAAAGAGATACATTTACTGTTGATTTGATTTGATTTTTGGTGTTTAGTGCCACTTTCAGCAATATTTCAGCTATATCATGGAGATCAGTTTTAGTGGTGGAAGAAACCGGAGTACCCGGAGAGAACCACCAACCATGGGCAAGCAACTGGTAAACTTTATCACTTGCGGTTGCGAGTGGAGTGCACCCTTTTTTGTAATTTACAAATCTGGGCGTGAACCCACACTGTATTGGTGATTTACTGTTGAGTAGAATTTATATGTAACATACCCATAGCATTACTGTTGAGTAGAAATACACCATGACTTTTGCCATCATTTTCCATCATTAGATAAAATGGATGTGCTCCATATAGATTAGTTTTTTCCTGAAATTTAATAATTTTACAATTCTTGATCATTATCACTGCAACGTTAAATGAGTTTGAAAAAATATAAAATATTTTTAAGTTGATCATGTAAACAAAGTATGATTTTTCAGTGTGTTTACAGAATTAAGTTAGTTCATATATTTTGAAACTAAACTTTACCCAAACACAGGCAAATTTTTAACATTCCAGATTCGTTTTGCATGCGGGTTTAATATTGAAATGATTTCTATTTTTGAGTAAAAATTAATTTCACAATTTTGACAATTGTGTTGTTAGCACATATTATAATAATATTAAGTATGCATTGATAAAACTGATGATCAGAACAACCTGATCTGGTGTAACTGATTGATATAGGCAAAGTTCATTAATTTATTGAACAATAGAATATAAAAATTCAAGTTAGGCACCCTCAAATTCAGCACATACAATTTGCATGTTGTCTTTAACTTTTAACGTTGACCATTTTTAAGTTGGTAGACATAACAGAGATATACCTACCAACTCAGAAAATTTAGTTGTGAATTACACAATCTTATTAATATTCTATCTTTGTTTGCTTCCTATTACCGGGAGCAATTAAAGATCGAATTTTAATTAGATTGTGAATTACATGGTTTTGACCCTCTGTTCAGATCACAATCATGAAAGTGAAAAACATGAAAAATTGGCATATTTCACAATTTTTTACAAGAAATTTTACAATGGTATTTGGAAGGGAGTGAAGGAAAACTCCAAAAACATCAAATAAAATTGGAAGCAAAGTATACAGCACAAGAAAAACAAAAACTGAACGAAAGACAATATCCATAATCAGAGGCAATCTATGTTACCATTATACATGTGCATTATATAAACTACATTTTTTTTTATTGATATCAACATAAAATATTACAGATCTATTTTTGTATTTCTTATTCATATAATATTTCCATTTTATTTTAGATGATAACACAGTACTTTATAAAATATAAAATATGTTTGAGGAATAACAAAAGTGTTCTCGTTAAGCATATAAAGCACCATTTTACCTTAAAATATATGATACATGATGTATGTTTGATGATGTCACTCGTAGTCACAAACGAATCTACTAAAATTTTTATAATCGATTTTTACTTCTGAAAAGTGGGTAACATGAATGTATTTTGTATCAAATTGTATTCAATTCTAAGATGAGACATACTCACACTTGTTTGCAGTGTATGAAATGTCATATTCTGTTCATATATTATCATTATTATATTTTCAATCCAAACCACCTCAAGCTTTGAACTGGTTATATGAGAGACCCCTTCCACACAAAGATAAACATATTATCAGTAGCCAGTCCCAATTGCACAATGGAAATTTAAAACACCTTATACATTGAAGCAGTAGTCCTTAAGAGCCCCACCATCTTAGATATACAAATTGGTGGTGGTTAATTGTTTTTGTGATACCTACTCTCGGTGGTTGGTCCTTATTCCACATTGTAAATTTGGTCCAGTTCATACTATGGAGAAGTGATCCCCGATGTTCACCTAGACCATATATATAATTGGATGGCAAGAAGGTGGAAAGCTCTATAAACTGGTTACAAAAAGTTAATGGTGATGCCCCTGTTGTGTTGATTCTGAAAGTTTATAAATTTAAATACATATAAGCATCATAATAACACAATTTAAAACAAAAATTGAATAAGTTTCAAAGTTAATATGGTAGAAAGTTTACCTAAAACTCAGGTAATAATCAAGTACAGACTCAGTAGTTGAGCCTGTCTCACTCACCTGTCATTTTGTTTTGAGGTAACTATATTTTTAGATGCTTCCTACCAAGTTTCGCTTCATTTAGCACACAGGTTTTAGAGAAGATTTTTGTAATTGGCCAATCACAAACAAGAAGTGCTTATCGCTGCAATATTAGTTGTATGATCGGCATGAAATATGGCAATTTTGTACAGAATTTCCCATACATCATTCTACAAAGTAATAATTCATTGTGCTTCCTACTTTCAGAGGAGAAGATTTTTTAAATTTCAGACAATCAGAGACAAGAATTTCCCATGGCGACCATGTTTTTTGGTCCAATCGGGATGAAATCTTATAGAGGACCTCCCATAGATGCTTCCTGTAAAATTTTGCTTTATTTCGCCAAGTGGTTTCAGAGGAGAAGATTTTTAGAAATCGAACCAACCAGAAACAAGAATTGCCTATGGCAGCCATGTTTGTAAACAGATCGGAAAGATACATTGTATGAGCAATCTTTATAGAGAATCTTCCATAGATGCTTCCTACCAAGTTTTGGTTCATTTGACCAATTAAGGAAACAATAATTTGATTATCCATCATATGTCTTTGGAATGACATAGTACTTGTTCATTTATAACGTAGTAGCACTTTAGGTAGAAAATTGTAGCACTCATGGTAAAAAATTGTAATGTTTATGTTTCAAAATTGAGGTCTTTCATTGTGGAAATGTTATACAGGTACACAGGCATGTTTTTTTTGTTTTTTTTTTTATATAATATCTATTTAAGTACAAATGAAACTTAAAGACCTTGAAGATTGGTTATTATAATATAAATTGTCTTTAATACCATCAGTGTAAACATCATCATAAATTTCCCATAATGCTTTTCTAAATCAGCAAAAAATAGTAGCATCCACAGTAAAATATAATTTTGTCATATCATACTTTGCATAGAGTGTGATTTTAATGGGTAGCAGCACATACATATGTATTTTTTAAATACTTACAAGGCATGTGCAACAGAGTTATCTTTTCTGACATTTTTTTTAAATACGTACAAGGCAACAGAGTTATCTTTTCTGACATTTTTTAAATACTTACAAGGCAACAGAGTTATCTTTTCTGACATTTTTTAAATACTTACAAGGCAACAGAGTTATCTTTTCTGACATTTTTTAAATACTTACAAGGCAACAGGGTTATCTTTTCTGACATTTTTTAAATACTTACAAGGCAACAGAGTTATCTCTCCTGACATTGTTTTACATACTTATACAAGGCAACAGAGTTATCTTTCCTGACATTTTTTAAATACTTACAAGGCAACAGAGTTATCTTTTTTGACATTTTTTAAATACTTACAAGGTAACAGAGTTATTTCTCCTGCCATTTTTTAAATACTTACAAGGCAACAGAGTTATCTATCCTGACATTTTTTAAATACATACAAGGCAACAGAGTTATCTTTCCTGACATTTTTTAAATACTTAATACAAGGCAACAGGGTTATCTTTTCTGACATTTTTTAAATCCTTACAAGACAACAGAGTTATCTTTCCTGACATTTTTTAAATACTTACAAGGCAACAGAGTTATCTTTCCTGACATTTTTTAAATACTTGCAAGGCAACAGAGTTATCTTTTTTGACATTTTTTAAATACTTTACAATGTAACAGAGTTATTTTTTCTGACATTTTTTTTAAATACTTATTTACAAGGCAACAGAGTTATCTTTTCTGACATTTTTTAAATACTTACAAGGCAACAGAGTTATCTTTTCTGACATTTTTTAAATACTTACAAGGTAACAGAGCTATCTCTCCTGACATTTTTTAAATATTTACAAGGCAACATAGTATACATTTTTGTATCTTTCCTGACATTTTTTAAATACTTACAAGGCAACAGGGTTATCTTTTCTGATATTTATTAAATACTTACAAGACAACAGAGTTATCTTTCCTGATATTTTTTAAATACTTACAAGACAACGAGTTATCTTTCCTGACATTTTCTAAATACTTACAAGGCAACAGAGTTATCTTTCCTGACATTTATTAAATACTTACAAGGCAAGAGAGTTACTTTTTCTGACAACTACAAATGAGAATTGTTGTGTAGATTTACTCAGATTAACTTCATACAATGGATCATTTGCAGCCTTGGATACTATTGGTGTGGTGATGGGAACTTCATATCTGGCAGACTTGGGGTCATATATCTATTAAAAGATTGAGGAAGACGAAGATGCACTTACTAAATTTTGTAAATGTATTCATTTATATTCTTTTTCTCCATACAAAAATAAATTGTACTGTAATTCAGTCAATCCAAGTAACATTCTTATTGCAGCCACATGCATCCATATTGAACTTTTTGGGTTTTTTTTTATTGGCACTTAAAATTCAAAACTAGTACAGAACCATGCACCTAATGAACATTTCTACAATATCAGATTCATATCTGCCCAGTGATTTCTAAGAATATTTTTGAAATATCAGCCAATCAGAACATATTATTGGCAATTCAAATGGCAGCCATTTCGAATTATCAATCTGCAACAAAAACTCAAACTTTGTCAAATACTAACTAATGAATATTCATGCCAAGCTTGGTTCCATATATGGTTTCAGAGAAGAAGATTGAAATGTGACGACAGATGCTGTGATACTTTATTAGGGCCTCTTGCTACGAAGATGGTAGGGCTACAATACTCTTTAACATTAACATCTTCATTCTGTGCCATAGATTTTTGTGCTAATATTTCTGAGGAATTAGTCTACTGGCAGTCATCGACTTTAGCAGTGGTCCTGTGGTCCATGGCCAGTGAAAATTGATTCAGACCAGTGACTTTTGCCAAATATTTTCAATTGAATCTATATAAATATTCAAATTTTGAAGTTTTTCGGCCAGTAAATTTGAAAGTCTAATTTCGAAGACTGTACTGGAACTAAAGTTATCAGCAAGACACCATATTGTCTACAGACAATCATGGAGGATGACGAAAACTTACCAATAACATAAAACGATCACAAAATTTTTATAGTCATATAAAAAATCAGAGTGTTATATCTGAGAATTACCATAGACATCAATACAACTTTAAATTACCTTTATTCTAAGTCTGGTTTGTGTTTCATATCGGACTTCCATTGTTAGATTCATGATGGTTTCTGGGTAATGTGACTGTGTTGTCCGAGACAGGTCTGCATTTAATCCTATATCTGTGTTGTACACCTTATTCGTCTTGAATCCTAAATAATCCTTGGGATAATAGCACCAAGGAACATTCAGGGGAGGTAACAAATCAACAGATTTGTTTATTTTATCTGTAATTGCTGGCTTCCAACAGCATTGACGATTAACACATGCTTCTTGAGTTATTTCCCCTTCTGGGTAACAGTCAAATCTGTCTTCATTTCTAATGTTTGCACACTGCATTCTTATATTACTAACTTTATGTTTATCAATTCCATCATCGATTTCCCATTCATATCTTTCAATTTCAACTTTTTTCACCATTTTGTTTTGGTCTTGATTAAATATTTTTCGTACAATTGATTCTTTTTTCACCATTTTGTTTTGGTCTTGATTAAATGTTTTTCGTACAATTGATTCAGATGTTTTCTTGAAGAAGCAAGTAAAATAAACTTTAAAGTTGGGTACCAGCATAGTATTTAAACAGAGTACCACTGTTATAATGACAACAAAACTCAACAAACAAATCACTGTTCTTCTGTGATCTTCCACCATGATGATGATATGTTAAATGTGTACACACCTAAAAACATTTAGAATAGTTATAGAATAATTGTGTTTAATTACATAAAATCTGTAAAACGCTCAAGAAGAATGATGTCTGTACCTTATGTTTTGTCCATTTCTTCTGTTAAAAAATAATTTATTGGAGAAAGTGTTTGCTCTAGGTAGTAAATGCTTTTGTGTTAGAGTTTATTTCAATAGTGTGTTTGTCCTATATTAAGGACTAGAATAATGAGTGTTTTAACACCAGGCTCCTGCAATTTCCAGGCGTCGACATTAAGTTAATTAACGTTTGTCCGATTGTCCTGTACAAGTGAAAACTGACGTCGGATAAATAAATCTTGTACCACCGTTGTACGGAGGGACAAGTGAAAAAAAATGACTGTTCTTCCTTTTGAAGGTTATTTTCTATAATAAAAATTTGTTGCTTTGTCATTTTTACAGACTTAAACTTTGTAAATAATTATTCTAATGTGTGCAAAGCTTTTGATGACTTCTACCAAAATTGAAGCATTATGGAATAAAAGGTAAAATACTTGAGTGGATAAGGGCCTAGCTCACACAGCGTCAACGGTGTGTGGCTGTAGAAGGTGAAACATCAGGAAAGGCCCATGTAAAATTGGTCGTACCCCAAGGAACAGTTTTAGGACCCTTAATATTCCTATTGTACATCAATGACATTGGACTGAGATGATATCAAGTCGAAATTATGTTTATTTGCAGATGATAGCCTCTTATTCCTGGGGATAGATTGTACTGATGACTGTAACCAGTTACAAAAAGATCCGGACAAATTAGTAAATTGGGCGTCAGAATGGCAGATGAAATTTAATGCTTCCAAGTGTTACCAACAAGAAAAAGCCTGTCCTACATAACTACACCATGCACGATCAAATATTGGAAAATGCTGACCGAAACCAATACTTAGGAGTTTTATTTACCAACACGTTCAAATGGGATACACACATCAACAAATTCAAATTCAAATACTTTATTGCCATTATAAAGTTACTGCATGTGACAAAAATAAACAGAATACAAACAATACAAACATGGTAATAAAGACAAAATAATTTTCAAATAAACATTTCAAGAGTCCCCTGTCCTCAGTTCTGTAGACCGTTTTAAAAAGGAACCAAGCTTATTTACCTGAGTAGGTGTTTTAGGATTGAGGATACAAGACACTTTTTCTAAATCTGATAAACATATTAGCTAAAGCAAATAAATCACTAGGCTTCTTGAGGAGAAATATCAGCAAATTCCCAGAAGAAATAAAGAAAAGAGCATATATCAAGCAATAGTAAGACCTAATGTTGAATACGCAGGTAGTGCCTGGGATCCATATCAGGAAAATCATATTAAAAAGATTGAAATGGTGCAAAGAAATGGTGCCCATTTCATTAAGCACCAGTACAGTAGAGAGTCGGGTTCAGTTACCAACATACTAAAAGATTCAAAATTACCAACACAATTATAAATTATAAATACAGATTCTTTCCTCGGACCATCAAGGACTGGAATAATTTACCATCAAATTTGTTGAATATGGATGATGTAAAGGCATTCAAGAACAGCCTCACATCACATTTGACAGAGTAATACTGCACATGTAAATATGTTTTAATGAGCACCATATTGGGTAACAGAACATGAAATACTTGTAGCGCAGGGACGGATCCAGGATTTCAAGTTAGGGGCCTACACAAAAAAATCACATTTTTTTCCAATTTTAGGGGGCACGTGCCGGGTGCGCCCACCTGGATCTGCCCCTGTGGCGTGATGGGTCTTAGACCCTTTGCAATTCAACAATGTACATGTAGATGTAGATGTAAAAATATCCGTTTCCATTGAAGTACACTAACGTTAACTACAAGGCTGAACCAAGAGATATTCCGAATATACCGGTATACTTAATCCGTATCTTTTCAACGATATGATTAAATGACAACTGGCATTAAGTAATTATGATGTAATAGAAATATATTGTTTATAGTGTTTCCTTCCCCTATGCTTATGGGGTCAGGTCATTATTCCGACAGCCCATTGCTCTGACAGCCCATTGCTCCGACAGCCCATTTCTCCGACAACCCATTATTCCGTCAAAAATGGTCAAAAGTAGTATAATTATCTTAAAACCTGTTGTTTTTCTTCTATACCTAACGGAAGACTGACTTTAATCTTTACACTCACTGGGTGGATTGTTTCTGTATCAAACTACAGGGTAAATATGGGGTCAAAGTCAAATGTCATGGTGTTAGCAGATTCCTTACATCATGACGACATGAGAAATCTCAGTACCAATTTCGGATGGTCTAACAGTTCTACATTTTGGATTTAATCATGAAAAGAGTTTACACCGCCATCGTTACGCGAGACGACACACAAATTATTGGAGGGAGGTTTTTTTTTCTTTTTTTTAATTTCTTGCCCTGATTTTTACCGAAAAAAAATATGTCCGGACGAAAATCCCAACCCCCGCCTCCTAGCCTTCTCCCATCCAGAAAATATCAAATGGTCCGTGCCTAAATTGCATGAAATTTTAATATTATTTTGAAATTTTGAAATAAATTAAACGAAAATGGAAAATGAATTATAAATCGAAGCCAATCGAAGGGAGCAAATTCGCTGGTGTCTGAAAATAAAATCTATTTGGCCTAAAAATCACATTTGAGTTCTCGATCATGCAACAAAAAAAGTAGCCAATTTCAGTTCAGATGTTTTTAATAGCAAATTATTATTTACCATAAATGTAAACCTTTACCTCCACTGCTGCTGAGTGGCCATTTTGAATATCTGTTTACCACCAATGCAATAAAGGACATTCATGTACTGGAAGATATATGTGATGCTTGGTTTTGATTCCTCAAGCCATTTTTCAGAAAAAAATTTCGAAGTTAAGCTATGGATTTGTGGATTGAGTTCTATTTTATATTGTCTGAAAAATGGGCCTTCGGAGTAATGGGCTGTCGGAATAATGGGTCGTTGGAGTAATGGGCTGTTGGAATAATGGGTCGTCGGAATAATGGGCTGTCGGAATAACGGGCTGTCGGAGCAATGATATGCACCCATGCTTATAAAGTGTTTCCTTCCCCTATACTATAATTCCCTTGATATGCAACATTTTATTTTATCCTCCATAATATTCTTTCCGGCGGATTATTTTAAATAATATGAGAAGGCGCTGCCTTTGAAGAGGACGTTAGTTTATATACATTTTTTTGTATTTGAAATTATATGATGTTATCACATATTTTATTGAAATAACGCAGAATTTGCATGTGTAATAAAAGCATAATTTGTGGCATGTTATTTGCCTCCGGGGCAATAACATTCTACGAGGGCAATAACATGTTATCTGCCCTCTAGTGAAGGGCAATAACATGTTATCTGCCCTGGCAAAATATGTGATAAATAGATTAATACATGGCCTTTTTCATATTGCCCTTGTCATCAGACCTCGACTGATATCGTAACTCTGGGCCGATATCAATGTCTTGTGTAGCTGCGGAACCGTAGCCCTTATGGTTCTTGGCCAGTTTTCTGATATTTGCGGACCATAGGGCTACGGATTTCACCCTATCAAAAACTTTTGAAACTGCGCAGTGAATAAGTTGTGCCGCTTTTTTGCAAATTTTTGTCATGAAATTGTGTGCGAGAACGGTCAAACATATAAATATTTTGCTTCATTAGATATTTATCTACATTTCTTCTATACTTACTTACCTATTAATATACATTTCCAGCTCGTTATCATAACAAATGTCTTGATATTAACTTATCCCGCCTACTTCGTTCTGCCATCTTGTCATTGTGGTAATATGGAGACATTTGTTATGATAACGAGCTGGAAATAAATATTAATAGGTAAGTAATTATAGAAGAATAGGTGTACAGTTACATTTGTGTATAGGTAAATGTACATGAAAAAACTCATCTGGCCCTTGTGGTATCAACCATTAGAAAGGGGGTAGTAGACCACAGGCACTTGTTTCTGTAAAAAATATATACCATATACCTAGTATAATATTAGGTATATGGTATATATTCTTAAAAGAAACAAGTGTTGCCTGAGGGCAAGTGTGGACACAGAAATGTGCTGTCCAAAAGGCAAGTGTGGATGTCAATATTTCATATTATTTAACTTAAAAAAAATTTAAAAAAAATCATGGACACAGAGGTCCTGGATTTTTTTTTAATAAAAAATAAATCATCTGATATAATTTGGTAATTTNTAGGTATATGGTATATATTTTTTACAGAAACAAGTGCCTGTGTACACAGGGACTTGCTCCCGGTGAATAAAAAGATCGACTATCCACATATATACACTAGACAAGGGAGATACAAATGTCGTCGGTAGCCACGTTTCAACTCATTTTATTTCCATTAATACCTTTCATCTCACCGCTAGTCCTCCTTAATTCGTTTAACAAGATATTTATCTAAGAATTACAACAGCAGTTACCTTGATTAAACCCTACTCGACTTCAAAAAATAGCTTCATTCACTCCAAATCATCCTTTTCAACATCCGATGATTACCAAAACGAAACTGACGACATTGAACTTACGTTCGGGCTTACTCGTGGTTTTTCTTTCATGCACGATAACTCCAGTTCATTCACTTTCAAAATCCCGCTTTAATATATTGAAAGTTTCGCCAACAAATTCCCGCGGTTTTGCAACTGGAGTTATCGTGCATGAAAGAAAAACACCGAGTAAGCCCGAACGTAAGTTCAATGTCGTCAGTTTCGTTTTGGTAATCATCGGATGTTGAAAAGGATGATTTGGTGTGAATGAAGCTATTTTTTGAAGTCGAGTGGGGTTTAATCAAGGTAACTGCTAATGCAATTCTTAGATAAACATCTTGTTAAACGAATTAAGGAGGACTAGCGGTGAGATGAAAGGTATTAATGGAAATAAAATGAGTTGAAGCGTGGCTACCGACGACATTTGTATCTCCCTTGTCTAGTGTATATATGTGGATAGTCGATCTTTTTATTCACCGGGAGAAAGTCCCTGTGCTGTGTAGTAGACGCCTGTGTATGTAAAATGAAAGTTTGTCTTTTAAGTCGTAAGAAAAGAGTTTTATTACGAAAATATCAATTAATACAACCAACGTATATAAGCAATATTGCCTTATTGGCCTATTATACCATGCAGGCATGCTACATTTGTAAATTGTACATCGACTCATCGTGTACTCACCGTCGACTGAATTGAAAGGAAGTGGCATTAAACGTATACAATACAGCTGATCTTTAGAAGAAACAAAATGATCTTCAGGAATAATTTCAGAGATGGATGATACTTCATGTGATCAGCTGATGATACTTAAGTTCATGTGATCAGTTGAAGCTACTTTCGGTTTCAGGTCATATATCACGTGACTAAATATATATATAGCGCTCTTAATCCCGGTGTCGTAAAATTTTTGCTACCTCATGAAAATTAGCTACCTCCAACTTCCGAAAGCTAATTTTCATACGGCCTATATATACGGCGGAGCTATAAAAATTAGCTACTTGTAGCCACAGGTACGTGTGGACAGGACCCTATGCCCCCCCCTTTTTTTTTTTGAACATCGATTTTTTTTTTCATATAAATGAGGGCAAGTGTGGACACAGAAATGTGCTGTCCAAAAGGCAAGTGTGGATGTCAATATTTCATATTATTTAACTTAAAAAAAATAATAAAATTCATGGACACAGAGGTCCTGGATTTTTTTTTAATAAAAAACTATTATGTTGCTGACATTAAGTTTCAGGAAATTGGGTTGTCGTATGTCCATATAATAACTTCAAATATACGTGATATCCATACTCGACGTAGCGATAATTTGTTGTTGACATTTTTCTATATTCAAATAATCCTGGATTATTATTTTTGTTTAAAGTCCGGTCCTGTGTTTTTATTTCAAACTCCTCTAATTTTCAAAACCACTGATATTTGTTCAATTTTTAACGCTGATTTAAGCTTTAGTCGCAACAAATTTATATTTTTCTCTTTAAACTGTCGAAACATAACATTTATTTAACTGTAAAATCCCCTTTTTCCCTTTTTGTTCTTGTTTAAATCAATGATCAACAATATTCCAGAATCAAACAAATGAATAAATATAACATAGCATCTTTCCTTTACATTGTCAAGATTCTATATTTATAAACTATTGTCCAAGATAAAAATAGACTACACATGCTACTACTCACAGTGACCCGTGACCCAGATTACGTGCCGGGTTAAACTGTCGAAACATAACATTTATTATGTAACATTTTTTTAACTGTAAAATTCACCCCCTTTTTCCCCTTTTTTCTTGTTTAAATCAATGATCAACAATATTCCAGAATAAAACAAATGAATAAATATAACATAGCATCTTCCCTTTACATTGTCAAGATTCTATATTTATAAACTATTGTCCAAGATAAAAATAGACTACACATGCAACTCACAGTGACACGTGACCCGTGACCCGTGACCCAGATTAGCAGGAGTCAGGAATATTTTCTGTATATGGTATATAATAACAACATTTTGCAACTTTGTATGTATCACTGTATGACCACAGTCGCTTGAATTTCAATGATTTAAATAAAGGAAGAGACTCTTCCTTTATTTAAATCATTGAAATTCAAGCGACTGTGGTATGACATACATGTATATACAATAAATTCAATCAAACAGTAGTTTCTATCCATGCCGGGTATGTCAGAAACCCGGCATGGATAGAAACTACTGTTTGATTTTATTGTATATATGTCATACAGTGAATGGGTGATACATACAGACCCTGGATCGTTTAACTTAACAGATATTTCGCTACGATTTCCAGTTTAAAATAATTACTACAATTTCAATCTTACTATTACTAAAAAAAATTAATTAAAGTGTAAACAAAATTTTACATATACAAACATGTATTTCCTTTATTTACATGTACCAGTAATTTTGTACAATTAGGGAAATCATATTTAATAAATGCATTTTTTCTATAATTTACTCTAGGACAAAAAACAAGAAATCATCTACATGTATGTAAACAAACGCCTCTGGCAGTTTCACCTGGGAAATACATGCACTGCAGGTGTGAAATATCAACTCTTACATTTGTAATTTCATTCTAATTAACAAATATATGACCTTTTGAAGCCACACGCCTCTCGGACGGCTTAACCGGGAAAATAACTGATACACCTATATAGCTATGTCTGGTTGAAATTGTCAATTCAGAATCCGAATAATAATAAATATTAATTCTGTATAATTATATAATCATATAAATATAAATTCTGTTTAATTATATAATTAAATAAATATAAATTTTGTTTAATTATATAAATAGAAAGTCATATTTGGAAGTCAAATATATGAGATTTAAAATTTAATCATAAATATAATTATTAAACACATTGGTAATATAAACTATTTAATATAAATTGTATTATCCTATTACTTTACCGACTAATTTATCATTTATATAAATAACTTGCTTATAAAATATAAAATTACAGAAGTTAATCACATCAATTTACACAAAAGTCATTCAAATAATAACACGATACTATTCATGTATGGTGCGTTCGTTTCGTGTATCGTTCGTTTGTTTCGTGTATCGTGCGTTCGATTCGTGTATCGTGCGTTTGTTTCGTGTATCGTGCCTTTGTTTCGTGTATCGTGTGTTCGTTTCGTATATCGTGCGTTTTTCGTGTCGTTCGTGTGAAGCGTTCGTTCGTTTTCCGTTCGTTTCGTTTGCGTGTTTCGTTCGTTTGCGTTTCGTGCATAGTGTAAACTTATACGATCCAGGGTCTGTACAAAGTTGCAAAATGTTGTTTAAATATGAAAAAAGTCGATGTTCAAAGAAAAAAAAACAAAAAAAAGAGGGGGGGACATAGGGTCCTGTCCACACGTACCTGTGCTTGTAGCATAAACTTGTAGGATTTATCTCCCTTAATACCTGAAATCGCCCGCTTCAGATACGTGTCCCCCACCTTCACAAGGCCACGTCCCCAACATCATTTATAATTCCCTGACAACATACATAGATTAGTATGGGATACATTTGTCTGCGGTTACTGTAAAACTGATAATTTTCATTTCGACATTTTGAAGTATGTGTATTTCGGCCAATACAGGCGCGGATCCAGGATTTAACGTTAGGGGGGAGGGGGGGTGCACTTAAAAAAATCGCATAAAAATCATAGTTTTTCCAATTTTAGAGGGGCGCACGCCGGGTGCGGCCCCTCCTCCCCTCCCCTTCAACTTCAAGTTCAACTTCAATGGTGATACTCAGCAAAATCCCCCCGTGGATCCGCCCTTTATATTATGCAAGCTCCAAGTGTACAAAATAGTTTTTAATTTTAAAAGAATGATATAGAGTAACGTCGGCAGTTTTCGTCCACTTAACGGGTTTTCTAATATGACGTCATAAGTGAATGAAACGTAATACAATATTTTGATATTTATTTTCTATCGATAGTAAGAAATGTGTTCCTTCATTGAAAAGTTTGAACTTTTTCCTCCACAAATCATTAACTTCTTTTAAAAACTTGATGATGAATTGGCAGTTTTCGTCCACTTCGGCTATTTTCGTCCACTTTAAATAAACTACCAAAATGTTAAATTCAAACGGTCTGCTTCGCATTTCCATCAATGTTAAGTTTTAACGATTAATTTGTTAAATAAAAAAGTATAATAATGTGCATTTTTTGCATTTATAACTATACACGCCGAGTCCAGGGAATAAATATAGTATTACTAATCGTAGATTTTGAATATCAAAATAAGACCACGAGAGACCGAAGTATCCATAAGGATTTAAACGAGTGGGCGGAACTTGTTCCGTCCACGAGTTTAATCCTTAATGCGTATTCGGTCACGAGTGGTCTTATTTTGATATTCAAAATCTATGATTAGTTATACTGTTTATTATATAGACTTCCAAAATTTCTTTTATATTATTTTATTTAATTTGTATATTTCATTCCACGCGTATGAATCTACGAGCAATGATAGTGTGTAATCAATATGGCCGCACATTCAAACAAGTCAAGTG
>MJUT01059646.1:426690-452316 GCA_002080005.1 Gigantidas platifrons
TGGAAATTTAAATGAAGGACGAGTTTCTGAATTTTATTTGAATATGGGCGGATTTGTAAAGTTGCTATGGAAAAATTCATTGCAATTGTGACTAATGTCAGTCCGATTTATCTGAGGAACCAGGCACGATGTGTTGTTATTGTCCGCCCGGAGTCGTGTGTATTTCATGTGTAACAGAATTCGAACTAAGGAATGAATCAATGTCCTCAAATGAAACGTTCTGAAATCTCCAAGTCAAAATCATTTTCTTCTAAAAAAAAATTGGAGACTACAGCTGCCGTATATGCGTCAAAATGATCAGACATTTTGATTTGTTTTTTTTTAATTTTAAGATTGTTCAAAGCAGACGATTTTTCATTGAAAAGGGGTGGTGAAAGGAATTAGGAAACTGACAATCTACAATGCACTTTTAACATTGCCGTTGTTTGTTTACATTTAAATCTGTTGTGTTATGCAGTGAAATGATTCGATTTAGAATAAGCAAGTGTATGATTTTAATGTATCAATAAAATGATTCAATTAAAATAATTTATAAAAGTACTAAAACTTTTTCATTTGTTCAATTGTTTCAATTTACAATCATGTGTGTATTCACCGTAACACAACAAGGGACATAACCACTACACTTAAAGTTGTCTAAAAGTAGTTCTGGCGGGAAAAACAGATATTTCACATGTGAAATATCGGAATTTATTTCACGGATAAATCTCCATAATTCACACCTAACTATATAATAACATTATGTATTGGTATTGTCACAGTAATCAAATAGCAGCATTAAACTCTTCCGAGTCACTTGATTTTTTGTTTTTGTTTTCCTATCCTTTCCTTTTCTTTTTTTTTTTTTTTTTTTTTTTTTTGTCCAGCTTCATGTTGAAACGTCATATAGCTGGATATGCTGTATTATTTATTTAATTCTTTGCAGTAACTGCAAAAATCTAACTGCCGGTGTGGAAGCTATTTCATTAAATCATTGAATCATCTAATACTTCTTTTATTTTCCTTTCTATGTGATGTGAAGGCCAGCTTTATGTTATTTCTGTAAGCCCTTCCGAAACACCTGATTTTTTTATTTTTGTTTTATTTTTACAGAAATGTCCGACTTTATATAAAAAAACGACATGGAAACATTTAATCGGTCGTCTATTGCTGTTTTTATTATGTTCATTTAGTGATTTACTTATATGTAAATAGTATCTTCCTTTTTCAGTGCAGTAAACTGAATAAATGCAGCCACCGGTTCTCAGAGACATAAAAAAAACCAATATGCTAAAATCGGACGACCTTTTTCTGTTTGGAAATATCGTGCACTTTAGACCAGTCTGCCGTACGGGGTAGGAAATGCTAATCTTTCCAGAGCATCTAATATAATTGCATACAAGCATTTCAAAATACCTTTCACAGAAGACCACTGACACGGCACGGCACCACAAAATGCCCTATAATCTACATTTACAGCGACCTCTTTGAATTTAAATAAGTGACCTGTGACATAAAAGACCGACCCTTCTTGATCCTCATATTTAACAAAGCTTTTGTGAATATGTTTCTGTGTCAATAGTTAAGGTAAAGAAGTAAAGAAAACAGTATACATACTGTATGTAGCAACAATATAATTTGATAACAAATATTTTATAATATGTTCTCAAAGCATACATCCATAAAACATGTTGCCTATTTATAAGCAATACGACGATTCCGTGATAAGACGTTCTCCTGACTTGGAGGAAGAATTCGTACCACCGATCACGTGACTTCATAAAATATCTAGGCATTTTTAGCAGTAGACACTGCAGGTAGAAATGGATCGAGGAAATCAATCTCAAAAGTCATCCAGCAAATATTGGTGCGTGGTTCCGGGGTGTACATCTGACAGCAGGAAGAAACCCAATCTGGAAAAATATGTAACATTTATCCCATTTCCGACAAAGTTGAAAGACCACAGGCCATTTTTAACTACAGATGCCTAGATTTTAGTCACGTGGTGATGGAAGTCACATGACGGTATTATCTGAATACCAGTATCCCGGAACCGACGTATTGTCGCACTCGAAAGGGAAGCTGACGATGTCATCTTGATGCACATCGGTAAAGTCAATACCGGAACAACTGGCATGGTAGATGGAAGAACAAAGCTCGCAACATACATAAATGTCATTGACATCTACAGTTTTAAATTTGGCACAAACGGACGGATTATTTTGACCTTTTTGTTTTTTGTTGCGTTTTCCGTTTTCTTCAATTTTTCGCTTTTTTTCTTTTCTTTGTTTTGCCTTTTTAGCATTTTCTTCTTTCAATTTCCGTTTCATTTCTCTCTATAATTTTCGCTGTTCCTTCAATTCTTCTTCTCTTTCGTTTTGCTGTTTTCTTTCCTCCAAAATCCGAATCATTTCCGTACCAGAAACTGCTTTTGGAAGAGTAACATGACGTTTCCTTTTTCTGACAGTTTCATGCTGACTTGGCATTGAAATTGCATTCTCAACATTTTTTCTTAATGTCAATGTGTTATAATATTTTTTGTTCTGATACCAGTGAATTACCCATTTTATTTGTTTATTCAAAAAGTTGTTTTCCCTATTCCAATAAAATATATTTTGAAGACCACTTTTCCTTCTTAACCACAAGGATGAACTATGCAGAAAATTCTATGTAGAACAGAGTTCATATATATAATCATGAATTACCTCCCTTATCAAAATAGTGCATTACAAAAATGTCATTTGAAGATATGTCAAGCTGCTTCTTTTTGTTTTTTGTTTTTGTTATTTCATGATTCCGCTAATGTTTCCAAGTCGACAATTTTGTTGTCATAAAATATTATCTGTGGCTTTTATTTTTGGGATCTTTGTTTTGTTTTCGTTTACATTTTTAAAATTATTTAAGTCTGGGAAATAAGCGTGTGTGTAATTAAAAAAATAGACAACTTGTCAATCACATCATTAATAGCCATTTTTTTGTTTGATTGTCTTGATTGACATCATTAACAACTTCAACCGGGTGGGTTTATTGAATTGTTAATTATATTGTGATCGGCAAGGTGTCCGTGGCTGAACTTGGATTTTTCTGAGGACAGATTCGATTCTTCTGGCCATTATATTTTTGGATGATTTTTGTTTTATCTCCAAAATGATCACTATTCCAGAAGCCAAAAGTACATGAAGTAGTCAACGCCGCGATATTTCCAAATCTGTTTGACGTTACCGAAATGGTTACGGGGCGGGCATGCCGATAAAATACAGTCAAAATCCACACTCTAGTGATTTAATGCAGTGTCACGCTAATTATCTTTTCGAGTCTTCCCCAGACTTTTTATTACATTTCTTGATCACCCGTGAAATCATGATTAATTGCCTTCTTTGATCATGAGAGTTTAAAGAAAACCTTATATGCTAATAAATGTTGGTAACTGGCAATTAATTACTATTTCATGTGTTGTAAAGAAATGTTACAAACATCGAACAGTTTATTGGTTTGAAATTGCATGAAACGACCAGAATACGCTTTTCTAATGATATTTGTTAGCATGAGCATTTCTCGTCACGGCATAGCCAGAAATCATGGGTACTTTTGCTCATGAATATTCATAAACCAAATCGCTTCATGTATGACGTCAGCAAATAAATGTTGAACCATATTTGGAAGACCCTGATCAATATGAACTCTGATGAAAACTTGTATCTATTTTTTTTTTTAATTATACTTCACCACAGTTTTGACCACATAAATAACTTGATAATTATTTGTGATTGTATCAAAATTAAGTCATCATATATGTTCATTAGGAATCCGATGATGTGTGTAAAAGATCGAAAATATATTTAAAGTACTGCCCCCCCTTTTCATGATCACATTAAATAAATAAAAAATGTATTTGTGCATATTTTTTTTTTCAATTTCTGCCCCACATAAGTATTAGTATGTCATTGAAATCGTATAGTATATATATTGTTAGATTTTTTTAATGTGTTTATTACAAGTATTCAATGTTTTGTTGATATTGTGTAATAAACATTCATCGAATTCAAATGTATCATAATAAAAAGTTTATTCACCCTTCATGGAGCCTCGATTTATATACAGGGACGTAGCTGTGCACCCATAATTACTTTTGACGAGATCCAAAATGGTGTGATCTGGGGCCATTTCAGGGTTTCATAACATAGAATCAAGCACAATTTTAATGACTTTGATAGACAAGAATATCTTAAAATTGTCAAAAATCTGCCCTTCATGCTTAACAAAACACATAATATTATATCCATAGAAGGATAGAGAACTGGATTTACAGAATCTAGGATGGTAAAAAAAGCAGGACATATGAGAAGAGGGTTCAGCCGGTACATCGGTACGGGGCCCGGAAAGCCACGAAAGGGACCGTGAATCTCTGAAGGGCCCCATAGCCTTAGTCATTGGCATTTTATTTTGATTTTTTCATTATTTTTTGGTATTTTCAACTCAAATCCACAGCTTTGAGAGAAGCTTCAGCCTGTTCTCAGACCCCAAAGCAGTATTGTTCCACCTTGCAAAATTTCTCTTGGAGGCCCTGTTGCAGGTACATCATCATAATTCTTTTTTCACAACCTATAATAAAATGAAAAAAAAAAGTATCACATCGTCGGAAAAGTTCCAAAAATTCAATAGAAAAATCGTAGAAATAGGCAAATTCGATATCCCTAACACACGTATACATGACCGCTCACTTTCTTCACTTAGTACAGTTACTTCAGTAAAAAGTGACGGGGTTAAACTAGTTGGATTATAACTTGCCATTGTCTTAAGAAATACCAATATAGCCACATCTCCTCTGAACTGTCGATCGAGAAAAAAACCCATAATATACTAGAAAGGTAGCATGTGCATTGTACTTGATAAATTCGCAATTAATATTTCGAATGTACAATAGCGACTTCCGCCCAACATGAAAACAGGACAGATTGATGTACTTGATAAATCATCCCACCCCCTCTCCCCAAGTATGAAAATAGAAATAGCTTTATGTGATTTAAATACGTACTAACTGCATTACATGTAAACTGCATGATGCTGTTCGATAAAGACCTTTAACTAGAACAGGAACAAATGAATACCTGAATGAAATAGTGTTGTAATAAAAGATCATGTATACGTGATATATATATAATAGAAGTTTGAAAAAATTTCAATGTTTATTATAAAAGAGGTTGAAACAAGTCACATTTGATATCAATTCGGTTGTATTTCACTTTGACGATTTAAATTACGGAAGATGGACCGCAACCAGGATAAAATGAACACCTGAATGAAATAGTATTGTAATTAATAAAAGAGATTGAAACAAGTCACATTTTGATATCAATTCGGTTGTATTTCACTTTGACGATTTCAATTACGGAAGACGGACCGCAACCAGGAAAAAATGAACACCTGGATGAAATAGTATCTAACTCGAATAAATTTAATACAGGAAGTATTCGTGTCAGTTTTATTCTGTTAGATATTACGATGAACCCTGTGTGGTTTGGCATGAATGAACTTATCAAATGAGCGAATGACTGTTGAGAAATGGGGTATCTTTTTTAACATGTATCGTAAGACGCCATTATCGCGAGGCGAAAAAAAAATATCAATGATCATATACTGCTAACTGTTTGTATAAGGATTACAAATTACCAAGACTTAATCTTTACGTACCTTGTTGCCAACTGCATACATGCTCGTGCACATTTACCAGAAGCTTTGCTTCATATGTTTAAAAATCCCGCGATAATAAAAAGTGGACGAAAATTGCCGACATTGCTCTATATATAAATAAATATAATAAAAAGAATTATTTTAAATGAAAATATAAAGACCACTTCACATAATAAATATTTTATTTATTGCAAAATATCATTTCTTAGAGTTTAATATTGGTTCATAATTATAGTGTTTATATTTATTATTTAATATTACATGCTGAGATGGCAATCTTTACAGTGTTTACTTGTAAGATTGATGCATGCCATCACAGATTAGGGATTAAGTTTATCATCAGAAGATATTAATGAATAAAAATGATTTTTTCCATTTTATTTTTTGTATTTTATTTATTGCTGGTACCAATGTTTATAGGAAACAGCTAACAAGGGGGTAAGGGGTTGTTTCAAATGTGGTCTGTTGTTAAAGAAAATTTCCATCTAATGCATCTGAAGGAGGTGACAGACTTCTGTGTATATCTGTTGTAGGGGGAAAGGGACGTGTTTAGAGTGAAAATTAATCTTACTTAAATGCAAAAAAAAAAAAAATGAAAAATGTGTTGTGTTGTTCCACAATATTAGGAATTTGGATGTCAAACTCCAGCTTGGTCACCACTTGCCATTGAAAGCTTTAGACCTGATAATGATCAGTATTAATTCATATTGGGTAGGCAAAATACACCAACATCAAATTTGTATTGGATTCCCTAGGTGGTGGAGCATATAACTTGAACTATGTATACAGCAGAGTGTGGACCAGCTAAATATTGAAAATTGATATCCTGGATAAATGTTATGTCTAGACAATGGAGTTAGCTTTGTGTCCACATAGTGAATTAGTATGTTATAGTCGATCTGTTTGAAATAAAATTTCACCAACCCGAATTATTGTAGATAACACAAAAATACCATTCCAAAAACCAAAACATCAGGTTGCACAATGATCTACTTGTTCTACATATAAAACATAAACACAGAAAAAGTATTGTTTGGATGTTCAACTGGTGGACTTGTGTCATATCTGTCTCCTGCATATGGAGGATCAGATGTCACAATTGATGGTCCAACATTTTGTAAAGGAAAGAAATAGGATGTCTGGAAAAACAGTGCAATTAAGACACAGAAAAATATCCAGTAAACTTGTTCATATTGAACATATCAAACAGAACAGAAGCAAAGCTTGTCAGTGATATCAGTTTTGTAGTTGTGCAATTTAAAAAAAATGCATTAATCCACCATTTAAACTAAATTATTTCATAATTGAAAGTAAATTATTATATGTGTCTGAGTACACTAATAAACAGGGTAAATATACATGTATAACTATCATATATAAATTTATTTAGGTCTATATACATGTTCATAACAATAAAGTCAGTTTGGAATATAACTTTATTTAAAGTTTCATATCACCCAGAATAATTTGTAATATCCATAATAACTAAACTTATTTAAAACTGTCTTTTTAAAATTGATTTACAATAAAATGCAGTTAAACTAATGTACTAATAATTTCAGAAATAAACTCTTCATTTCTATCAACTGTTATTATTTTGTTAACCTTTAATGTGTACAGATACAGGTGCATGCACTCTATAAATTTAATTCCTTTTTTTCAGTTCAGGTATATGTAATACACAACTTTCATAATTTGACATTTTTTGTATAATTAATAATATTATAAAGTAGATAAATAAAAAATTAAAGAAAGGAATTTATTGATAAATAACACAAACACATAGCATTGAATGCATGCTGGCTTATCCTGATAACAGATGCTGAACCTGATCTACCATAGCGCCACCTGTAATCAAGAGGGAATAATCTTCACCAATGTTCCCCATTATAGTAAAAAATCGAAGGTGACAAATACTTATGTCCACAGACTGTATGGAAGGTTTTGTAAGAAAGAAATTTGTGATGCATATACATTATACTATAATAAACAATAATTGAAGTGGCTTTAAGTGACATTCTCATGTTGTTCACTTGTTCCCGTTGTTATTTTCACACATGCCCCCAAAGCCTATTTCAAGTTTCAAATCGCCTCTTCCAAAGACAAAGGTTTCACTGTTAAACATGTATTAATATGAAATTTTAAATTAATGGTAGAAATCAGCTATCTTATGGTGTTACATATTTATTGCTTCTAAGCACTAAATACTGACCACATTCAAAAAGTTGATTATGAATATAAACAGTGACTCAGCTAGGCACCGATTTCTCAAATTGTCATGAAGAAATTTATAAAAATTAGTTTAATTATTAAAGAATGTGCTGAATTTTTTTGAGATAAAACTGGCAATTGTCCTGAAGGTTTCAAAGTCTAGCTGAAACACTGATAAACAATGATTGATTCTACAGCACAAAATATAATGTTATCATGACAAAAACAAAGAAAAGCATTGTATTGATGAATCTTTATATTTCTTATCTGTCTTTGGTGTAATTTGTACAGATGTTTATTATTTTGTTTATCTTTGCATGTTACTTATGACACCTAATTTCTTTTTTATCACAAGATTTATAACGTAATTTACAGAAATATCTTGTTCTCTACCAAGGAAACATTTTTTCATCTGCATCATCTGAACATCTTATCTGTATCTATAGGGAAACAGAATCATCAGAAGACAAACATTTTCAAGAGCAGACGACAGAAGATTTGTCTACTTCAGAAAATTCATTGAATCAGACGACATTTGTCACTGCAAAAGAAACAAAAGCAGAAGGTATTGAAGTCTTAACAGCTTGGCCTGAGAAAGACATTTTACCACCAGAACAAACCACTGTTGCCAATATTACTGAAGTTTCTAGTGAAGTCCAAGATCAGTCATCAAAAGTTAGGCCAAAATTATCTCAGTCTTCAACCTCCTCATTTACATCATCCGTTGACCTTGAACTTCTTCCAAAAGCAGCAGACACATCTTTTGCTCAGAGTGTTGAACCTGAAAGTGCAAAGGTCACTTCAGATAGTTTCGAAGAAGTGTCAGAGGAAAGTATCAGGGATCAGAGGTCAGATCTAGAGAAAAGACGAAGAAGAGACAAAAGCTTCAAAAGAAAATCTTCTCTTAATAAAAGTGAAGGTAAGTATATAAAAATACATAAGGAAATACTGTCTCACCTGTATTAAGAGGTCACCTTTAGGACACATAAAAAAATGGTCTTTTAAGACAAGTAACCTCTTAAAAGAGGTTCAATTCATATGAAATTATCTATAACAGGACAATAAAAAGGTGACCTCTTAATACAGGTGACTGCTTAATAGAGGTGACCACATGGGAAGGTTTGACTATATGTAATCAGATTGAGCCTTCTGAGGCAAAAACAAATTCAGAAAGTATTCCCCCCATATTTTTTGGCAGTATTCATTTTCCTATTCTCCGGATTGAGCAGATTATGAAAAATATGATCTGACTACTGTAGTAAATTTTGCCTTTGGAATATGTCCGACGATCATGGTCTCGTGAATCCTACATAGATATTACTAATTGCAACTCTATAACCCTGAGAACACAAACTCAATTTATTTTAATATCTTCAGTGATTCAGCTAGGCATCTGGCTCTGGACATTTGCCCACCTATTTCTCAAATTGTCCTGAAGAACTTTATAAAAATTAGTTTAATTATTAAAGATTGTCCTGAAGAAATTTTGATAAAACTGGCAACTGTCCTGAAAATTTCAAAGTCTAGCTGAAACACTGTATCTTTAGTATGACTAGATCTGACTTTACCGGACAAATAGTCTGGTAAAGACAGTCTTTACCTCAGCAAACCCTCTTTTACTGGACCAACATTCTTTTAGCTTAGTGTTTAGCATATATTTTAAAGTAAGAGAACAATAGTCTTATTTCATATTCCCCCCATCAGTTTCTGTATTTATTTTTAATCTGGTACCAGGCCAAGAAAAAGGTAACATATTAATACAGGTGGCCATGGCTGCTTAATAGAGGTGACTGCATGGGCAGGCTTCACTCAGCAGGGCTTTCAATATTTTTCAAGTGTACCAGTAGTGAGTACTTCACTATTTACAGGTGCTACTTTTTCTTAACATTTGAACATTTTTCATGAATATCTAATGCAACACTCTTTGAAATTAGGAGGTACCTATTATCATTTTAAAGTGGGTAAAAGTACCTGGTACCGCCCCTTATTGAAAGACCTAAGGTTTGACTGTTTTTGGCTAGTTAACATGATATAGTCATGTTTTTATTGTCCTGTATAAATGTATAAGATTTAGCAGTAGATTTAGTTATATAATTACAACACCTGTTATATAATTACAACACCTGTTATTTCTCTTCATGTGGTTTAATGAAAGCTTTAATTACACCACTTCAAAGTCAGAAAGATTGCATTGCAATTTACGACTGCTCATCAAGTGTAAATTAAAGTCAGTATTTATACACTTAAGTGTAATTGTTTTTCTATTAACTGTCAGACTTTATACCTTTGTAACAATTTAATTTGTCTTAAATGCTGAAATAATATTCTTTAAATTTAAATTAGGTGTATTTATTTATGACCAACTTAAAAATGTTGGTTTATTGTTTCCTAACATACATTTTTATCATTGGGACCATCACTTTATCAAAAATAGGTCAATTAGTACTCGGACATACATATATAGTTAAAGATGTAAAATGGCTCAAGTGCAGTTCATGTTGTTACATATAGCCAAAAGAAAAGAATAAGAAAAATATTGTGGGTTGCCATATGGTAATAACAAATCAACATGTTTTTTCTATGTGTTGTTTATATTTGAATACTAGTAAATTTTAAGGTTGGATCTGATTATTTCTAGCACAACATGTTAGGAGGAAAGTATAAAACAGGGATGTCACAGTCCACATTTGTTGTTCAACTAATACACCATTTTCTTTGTCAGTGTGTGGTATAACATCAACAATTATTGTACTTGTGAGAAAATTGTGTGTATCAGATGTTACAGGGGTATTAGAAGTTTTAAACACAAAAAAAAAAAGAAGGACTGTCTGCGGCTGTAGTGATTATATGGCAGTTGGATTTACAGCTACATGTGCAATCATTGCCTATTACCACTAACATTGTGAGTACGAATCCCACTTATGGCAAGGTGTACTCAATACAACTTTATGTGATAAAGTTTGTCAGTGACTTGCGACAGGTCAGTGATTTTCTCCACCAATAAAACTGGCCACCTGAATAATAACTGAAATATTGTTGAAAGTGGCATTTTCACAGTATAAAGATATTTTTTTTGTACTAGAGCTATATTGACAGAATGAAATAGGTTTGGTTGAAATTTAAATTTGAAAAGGTTAGAATGTTGGCTGTAAGATAACCAGTTTTTACAGTGTCACATTTTTATGCCTGTGCCAGGCTGTTATATGGATAGGTTGTTCATGGGACATAATCTGTAATGTGTTTTGGAGAGTGCTATACTTCTTACATGTTGAATACCTCTGTAGATTTCGAAAAAGAATAGGCATATTGTAGCCAGTACAAAAGACTAAATTTTTTGTTCTATCCAACTCTTCATACTTTTTCCAGTGACTGTTAAAAATCGTTGCCCCGGTTGATCCATCCCTCCCTTCATTTTTTTTTTTTTTTTTTTTTTTTTTATATATAGTTTTTAATATATGGTTGAAATTGTTCTCCTGAATATAGCTGTTATACTGATCACTGGATATTAAACAACAGTCAATCAATATAAAAACAACAATTCAGTATTCAAAGGGAGGTACATGTAATTATATCTTTTTTTTTTAAACTTTAGACCCAAATCATACATGTTTATTAAACTCCATTCTTGAATTTTCTTTTAAATACCTTTCCCCTTGTATGTTAATAATACCCATGTTGAAATTGAAATTTCACGTGATTACAACCTTTTATTGAAAATATCCCACTCATGCTTAATTGTAATGATGTCATTGTTGTACAAACATTGTTATAGGTCCTCTGTAACAATACTGTTGTGTTGTCCTATGTATAATTACTGGAATAGATGGTAAAGATATATACCTCTTGGTAATAAAACTCCAATTGCTTAAGTACAATGTTAAAACTTTACCCTCAAGGCACTTTTGAGCCATACATCAATGAATATGGACATTTAAATCTACAATTTAAAATTCAATTTCTCAATAAAAGATAGGGGTCAAAGGTCTCGATCACAATAAAGGTATATATTATGTAGATCTATAGACAGATATTGAGATACACATTTTCTTCTCTGATTCATGGATGAAAGTATATCAAATTTCTGATGAAGAAATAATTTGCTTCCGTATGCATGTTTAAAAGTACGAGAGTGACCGATGTTGTATCATTCCTTTTTTGGGACTGTCAAGAGAAACTGAAAACTTACTTTTGTAAAAATCGTACATCATTTTCTATGAAGGTGTTAAATCTGATTCATCTTCATGGTAAAATTTTTCACCTTTGGGATCGATTAAGATGACATCCTGGTTTGATGCAATTGAAATAAATACAATTGTGATCTAAGGATTTATTTCAACAATGACTTCTCTGGCTACTCGTTTCAAGCGCCTTGGTAAGTGTCACTATATCTTTTATTTTGATGGCATTTACAGGAGGTATATTGTCCTGTTTTTCACACAAAACTTAAGATCAATAAAACACAGATGACTGACCAGTCATTTTAGTTGTACCCAAGTACCCCCTCCCCCTCCCCCATTTTAGTAAAAAAAATATTAAATTGGTAAACCCTATTTGGCTCAAAATGTAGTCTGCTTTTTAGAGGAGAACATATACCCCCCTCCCACTAAACCCCCACCCCCTTTTCCATTTTTCAAGTCAGGATCAAAGGCTGAATTCAAATAATTTTGAGAGAGTATTATAAACATCAGCTTATAGTCCCTATCCAAATATTATCTGACTGTAACATGTAAATTTAAATACGGGAAAGCATACAATGTACTCTCACGGATAATGACTTTTTAACATTCATTAGTTATTCCTTTTAAAAAAGTTTGTCAAAATTTAAAAACTTGACATTATGTTTGAACTTGACGCTGATAGTTATCTGTGATAAACAACTTCATTGATCATTGATTTTACTATTTCTGTATAACACTTCTCAGAGAAATAAGTTTTACATTAGTGTGGCAAAACTGTCTAATAATGGTGTTTTATGACCTAGAAATTGAATCCATTTCTTTGAAAAAGACAATATATGACCTTATGATTTTAATCAATGAGGATTTAGTATAATCCTATGATCTGAGAGGACAGTCAATATTTATTATTAAGAGGTTTATTAGCCACAAATATTAAACAAGTTTTTAAATTTTTATATGGAACAGTGAATGCAATACATTTAGGCCAAATCATGGATATAACTCATTTGGCCCAAAATTGAATTGGACTCATTTGACCCAAATGTGGATCTAACTCATTTGGTCCAAAGATTAGCCACAAATTTAAATATTCAACACGTTTTTAGCTCACATGGTCAAAGGCCATGTGAGCTCTTGCCATCACTTGGTGTCTGTCGTCCGTCGTCGTCCGTCGTACGTCGTAAACTTTCACATTTTAATCTTCTCCTCAGAAACCACTGGGCCAATTGCAACCAAACTTTGGTGGAATGGTCCTTGGATGGCCCCCTTCCAAAATTGTGCCTGGTGATCCCGACTTCCAACCAAGATGGCTGCCAAGCTAAAAATAGAAAAAGGGGGGGATGCAATTTTAATTGTCCATTGCTGCTTTAGTATAAGTCAAAATGAGCTCAAATTTTAACTGCAGCTACATGGCAAGGAGTAGTTCAACATATATTCCGGGTTTTGCTGTGAAATTTTTCTTCCAGCCGATTTATACCGATTATGCAATTAGGCAGATTTTGATAAAAGATCACATTTAAATCTTCTCCTCTGAAACCGCTGAACCAAATTAAACCAAACCAGACAGGGATGGTCCCTGGGTAGGTCCCTTTCAAAATTGTGTCCGACAGCCCTGCCTTTCATTCATGATGGCTGCTGTTACTAAAAATAGAAATTTCTTCAACTGTCCATTGCTGCTTTAGTATAAATCAAAATGAGCTCAAATTTTAACTGCAGCCACATGGCAATGAGTAGTTTAACATATATTCTGGGTTTTTCTGTGAGATTTTTTCAGCCAGTTTATTCCATTTAGGAATATTATGAGATAAAAATCACATCTAAATCTTTTGCTCAGAAATTTGAGTTGAAATGATCTTTGGGTGGCCCACTTTCAAAATTATGTGTAACACCCCCATTTTCTATTAACTTTAAATGTAAAATTGAAAACCAGGTGAGCGATTACAGGCTCCTGGGAGCCTCTTGTTAAAGTTTTTACATGGAACAGTGAGTGCAATACATTTAGGCCAAATAATTGGCCCAAATGTGGATCAGATTCATTTAGCCCAAATAGGGATCAGACTAATTTGACCCAAATGTGGGTCTAACTCATTTGGTCCAATTGTGTATCTAACTCATTTGACTCAAATGTGGATTAGACTCATTTGACCCAAACATGGATTAAACTCATTCTGCCCAAATGTGGATCTAACACATTCAGCCCAAATGTGGATCTAACTCATTTGGTCCAGATGTGGATCTAACTCGTTTGACAGAAATGTGAATCTCCTGGAAAAATTCCATATTATTATTGACAGTAACCAGAGCGATATTGCCCTCTTTTCCATAACATTAAAAGAAATAGAATCTATTTTTAGAAGAAAGAAGAGAAGATATTTATTGATTTCATGACCTTCACCTCCTATGCACATGCATACCAGTTTATAGCATTTGGGATACTTTTAAACATTCCCACAATACTTTCAAAGATGGTTTAATTCACCCCCACGAAGGAAATTCTCCATTATATAACCCCTCCATCCCCCTCTTTAGAGACATTGTATTATCCACTTTTCTTATAAGTATCATTCTTAGATAGAAACACTCCCCATTTAAACCTCACAGAGAGACAGACATAATGTTGATCAGTAGTGGGTGTTCCTGCCTTGACATACCTCTTCGTGGAGGTAGATAAGACATAGCATGTTTGTGCAGTTAAGTGTATTATATGTACAGATGACAATAGCAATATTTATTTATAGAGATTTGTCATGCTATAAAGCTTACCTGTAACTTAATCATTGTCAATTAGTGCACATTTTATTTTATCCTTTTGAGAGATGATATTTCAGGGGGTTTATCAAGGAGTTTTGGGAATGGTACTTTTGATGCCATTTTGGGAAATTTTTAATCGACAAATTGGCCATTTGGGAATGAAAATTTGGGGAATTTTACACGATTTTAGAATAGTTTTCATTGGGAAAGGGTCCTTTTATCACACCCTGAGGAAGGCTAGAAAAATTCCTTTATCTTATACAGTCAAACCTGTATTAAGAGGTCACTTTTGTGTCAAAGAAAAAGTGGCCTTTTAAGACAGGTGATCTCTTAAAAGAGGTTAAAGTCATAAGAAAATTTCTTTAACAGGTCAAAAGGAAGGTGACCTTTTAATACAGTTGACTGCTTAATAGAGATGACGACATTGGCATGTTTGACTGTACATGTAATTATAAAACAGAAGCCTGGGGTACCAGTTTCTCTCATGATAATAGAATTGGATGTCAGTGTCTGTTTATACAAAAAGGAGAAATGATATTGGCCTTCTGTGATTATATGTAAACAGTTTTTTTGCCCAGGCATACTGTACTGTAATTGTGAAATAATAATTGGTCATGGTAGTTACATGGTGTTTTAGTTTGCTCACCTGACCCGAAGGAAGGTCAGTTATTGTTGTCACTTTGCGCACCACTCTGTCGTCATCTGTGTTGTCTGTACACTTTTTTCATTTTAATCTTCTTCTTTTAAAACACTGAGTCAAAACTTGATAGGAATGTTCATTGGACGGTTCTTAAAATATTTCTTTTTGCGGAAATCCACAAAAGAAACAAGAAGCCCAAAGGGGTTAAAAGTTTTTTTCTTCGGTTTTTGTATATGGAGCGTTTATTTTTCTACCAATTTTGATGATTTTTTTCACTTTTTAGCCTTATAAAATTCTCCTTGTGAAATGTGCCAACAGATTTTGTATTATATATTGCTCTAACCGGTTCCAAAATACAAGAGGTTCAAATTGGGGCAAAAAATAATTACTTTTTAGCTCGCCTGTACGAAGTACAGAATAGCTTATGTCGTCACCTGTGCATCATCATCGTCGTCGGCGGCGTCGGTGTCCAATGTTAACGTTTGCATTTAGGTCCAATGTAGACAAACTACTTGGCCCAGGTTGATGAAACTTCACATGTGCATTTGTCGTGGACAGTTAAAAACACAGCACACAAATATAGGTCACCATGACCTACTATTTCTGCCTGAATGACTTCGACATTTTTGCGTTAACTTTTGCGTTTTAGTCCAATGTAGACAAACTACTTGGTTCAGGTTGATGAAACTTCACATGTTAGTTTGTCGTGGACAGTTAAAAACATCGCACAAAAATATAGGTCACCGTGACCTACTATTTCAGCCTGAATGACTTCGACATTTTTGCATTAACGTTTGCGTTTAGGTCTAATGTAGACAAACTACTTGGTCCAGGTTGATGAAACTTCACATTTGAATTTGTCGTGGACAGTGAAAAACACCGCACACAAGTATAGGTCACCGTGACCTACTATTTCTGCCTGAATGACTTCGACATTTTTGCATTAACATTTGCATTTAGGTCCAGTGTAGACAAACTACTTGGTCCAGGTTGATGAAACTTCACATGTGATTTTGTCGTGGACAATTAAAAACACTGCACACAAATATAGGTCACCCTGACCTACTATTTCTGCCTGAATGACTTCGACATTTTTATTAAGACCTGTTTTACTATTACATTTATATGTCCATTTTGAATACCATTAGATGGTTTTCCTTTGGCTAAACTGAAGTATTGTTCTTAACCAAATTAAACACTAACCACATGGTTATGACATTCACATGTAACTATAGATTGCACAGGCGAGCTGGATGGTCGGCCTTGCGACCAGCTATTTTTTATATTATGTCTGATTTGTATGTAGTTTTCCTCTTTTTATTCCTATGAACATTTCTTTCTGTAGTATTGCAATAGATTTGATGTAGCTAGATACTAGGGGACTGCAATGTATGAATGTTGAGTGATGTCTGTTTATCTTGAATATAAATTCTAGCTTCCATGATAACTAATGTTTATCTGTATTGTAACCTGGTGTTATTTTATGTGAGAATTGAATGTTGAGAATATATTTAGTATTGGAACAAACAGGACTTATTAAGTCTTCCCTGGACAACAATAATGCCTGAATCGAGAGACATTACAGGGACTAAAAGGGTTTGAATTTTTATTTTTAAAGTCTGACTTGTGAAATTCCTTCCTGCACTTTTCAAACAGTTTCTACCTAGTGAAAAGAAAATGGCAGGAATGGTGTTGTGTTTGAAATTCTTGTAGAAATGAGATATGATATTTAAAACCACTGGTTGTACCATGATATAGTATTGATATAAAAAAATACAGATATTTCATGTATGCTCTTGAAATTTGTTTAGACATTTTGGAGTCTCAATATATGTTTTCGTAAATTTTTATTCCAATAAAGATCCCAATTCATGTATAAATTATAGGGCTAGTTGACCACATGGTATTAAGTCAATATTGACACAAGTGTAATAAATTATATATAATTACCTATAGTATATATGTTAAAACTTTTTCTTTTAACATCAAGTTTATAACACAGAAATTGGATAAACAAAATCCAGCGAACTAGATCATAAAAACTAATAGAATTAGTATATAAAGTGATCTTTCTATTACTATGCCCTCTGGCCTGCATTTAATCATTGGTGGTCTTCTCCATTTGTTTGTTCGTAGGTTGGTGGAGTGTGCGAAATATGCATCATTTGGAAATTCCTGTATGATATGATTACGGCTTCAAAATTCGAACCTTTTGCATTATAAATTCTTTTCTAACTACATTAAATAACATGATTACAGCTTCAAAATTAAAACTTTAGAATAATAATTCTTTACTAACTGTATAAAACAATATGATTATGGCTTCAAAATTAAAACTTTCTGCAGTACAGTAAATTCTTTACTTTAGTATATAAAACAAATTTGAAAATCTGACTGTTCAGGAACATTGTTTTGTTATTTCAGAAAGTTACGAAAACTGTTCAATTATTCACAAGCTTACTGTGGGAGTATTTACCATTGCGAGTGTTAATTTAAACATGTTTTATTACTCAATAACAAACAATAGGATCAGACACAAGTTTAAATAACAGTCTGTTTTCTCCTTTCTTCTTGCAAGTATTATGTTGTACCTTTTAAATAACTGACCGTAACTGAGAATTTATTAGAACATTTAGGGCAGTATTAATATAAATTGGGTGGAAGTCATACCTACAAGAAAAGCCGTCATTGTAATGGCCTGGGTAAACAAAGGTGAACACTTCATTATATCTGAATCAACACTTTATTTTATCAAAAGTCAATATTTATTTTGATTATTTAACTCTTTATTTGGCCTTCTGATAAACTAAAATCTTCATGAAAATTAAATTTGTGAAAATACACATATGATCTGAACCAATGAAATACTTGTTTTTTTTTTGCTTGTTGCTAACAAAGCCAACATGTTTTTTTTGTTGTTAGTTCACCTGGACCATCACTTGGCGTCCGTCGTCTGCCGTCTGTAAACTTTTCACATTTCAAGCTTCTTCTCTGAAACCACTTGGCCAATTGGAACCAAACTTAGCAGGAATGTTCCTTGGATGGTCCTCTACAAAGTTTTTCGTTCCAGTCGGATATTCAACATGGCTGCCAGGGCCAATAATATGCTCTGATTGGCTGAAATTTCAAAGATCTTCTTCTCTGAAACTAATGACCTGACTGAACCCAAACTGTAAAGGAATGATCATTGGAATGTCCTTTACCAAGTTTCTGTTTTTTATGCCGATCGGAAATCCAAGATGGCCACCACCGCAGGACATAGATTAACATTGGACCCTATGGGAAAATGTTCAAATGCCTTCTTCTCAGAAACTACAAATATGATTAAAGCCAAACTGTACATGAATGTTCATTGGATGGTCCTCTACAAACTTGAGGTTTTTTGTTCCGATATGAAATTCAAAATGGCGGCTACGGCAGGACTTAGTTTAACATTGCACCCTATGGGAAAAATATTTCAAAATGCTTATTCTCAGAAACCACTTTGACAATTGAAACGAAACTGCCCAGAAATGATCATTGGAAGGTCCTCTACAAAGTTTCTGTTTTTTATGCCGATCGGAAATCCAAGATGGCCGCCACCGCAGGACATATATTAACATTGGACCCTATGGGAAAATGTTCAAATCCCTTCTTCTCAGAAACTACAAATATGATTAAAGCCAAACTGTACATGAATGTTCATTGGATGGTCCTCTACAAACTTTAGGTTTTTTGTTCCGATATGAAATTCAAAATGGCGACTACGGCAGGACTTAGTTTAACATTGCACACTATGGGAAAAATGTTTCAAAACGCTTCTTCTCTGAAACCACTTGGATAATTGAAACCAAACTGCCCAGGAATGATCATTACAAGGTCCTCTACAAAGTTTCTGTTTTTTATGCCGATCAGAAATCCAAGATGGCTGTTACCGCAGGACATAGATTAACATTGGACCCTATGGGAAAATTTTCAAATGCCTTCTCAGAAACTACAAATATGATTAAAGCCAAACTGTACATGAATGTCCATTGGATGGTCCTCTACAAACTACGTTTTTTGTTCCGATATGAAAATCAAAATGGCAGCTACAGCAGGACTTAGTTTAACTTTGGACCCTATGGGAAAATTTTTTTCAAAATGCTTTTTCTCTTAAACCACATGGACAATTGAAACCAAACTGCACAGGAAGGATCATTTGAAGGTCCTCTAAAAAGTTTGGGTTTTTAATGCCGATCCGAAATTCAAGATGGCTGCCACCACAGGTCATAGTATTAACACAGAACCATATGCGGAAAATACAGAAATATGTTCTTCTCTGAAGCTATTGCACTGACTGAACCGGTACCTAAACTGTGCATCAATCATTGGAAGGTCCTTTACAAACTTTGTGTTTTTTATGTTGATCGAAATTCCAAGATGACTACCACTGCAGGACATAGTTTTTACATAGGACCAATTGGATCTTTTGATATCCAGGTGAACGATACAGGCTCTTGAGAGCCTCTGTTTTTTTTTGCTGCAATCATTGTCCTTTTTTCTGTAATTTTTACCATATTTTACTGCAATCATTGGCATTTTTAGCTCACCTTGCCAAAGGCAATGTGAGCTTTTGCCATCACTTGGCGTCCGTCATTTGTCGTCCGTTAACTTTTCACAATTTAATCTTCTCCTCTGAAACCCCTCAGCCAAATGAAGTGAAACTTGGTAGGAAGCATCTATGGAAGGTCCTCTTGGAAATTGGTAAATAGCTTTAAAATGATGAAATAAAGGTAAATATTTCACATTAAACAGCTTATCGAATCACTTTCCGCCTTTTGAGAACGACAATTACCATCGATTACTTATTTGCTTGCAAGCAAATAATTTGACCTCACTTTTTCCGTATGCTATTGACCTTACCAGTGACAGGTAAAAACGAATAATTTGTATTTTGTCGCTTAGTAACTGCCAACTTGCATTGTTCTTTGTCCGTAATTAACACCGACTAAAAGCAGATTCACAAAAAATAAGAAATAAGTGCATTGTTGTACTGATTTAATGACGATTCGACAAACTCTGTAAACAATGCGGATAGTTAATAAGATGACGTCCATTTCTTGATCGATCTCAAAACATGAGCAGTTGCATGGTTTTTCCCCGATGCGCGTACATTTCATAACATTGATAAGTTACAGAAACACATTTTATTAAGGCATCAATCATATCTGATAATGTTTTATGGGTAACAAAAATTTACGATTTGGCAGATAATGCCCCTTTAAAAAAATTGTTCTCCTCTGAAACCGCTTGGCCAAATAATCCTAAACTTGGTAGGAAGCATCTATGGGCGGACCTCTATAAAGAGTACTAATTTAGTTCTGATCCATTCACAAACATGGCCGCCACAGGCAATTCTTGTTTCTGATTGGTATATTTCTAAAAATCTTCTCCCCTGAAACCGCATGGCCAAATGATCCGAAACTTGGTAGAAAGCATCTATGGAAGGTCTTTAATCGGAAATGCTTATTCCGTTTTGATCCATTAACAAACATGGTCATCATAGGCAATTCTTGTTTCTTATTGGTCGATTTCTAAAACAGCTTTTCCTCTGAAACCGCCTGGCCAAATGATATGAAACTTGGTTAAAAGCATCTATGGAAGATCCTCTATAGAGATTGCTCATTTCGTTTTGATCCATTAACAAACATGGCTGCCACAGGCAATTCTTGTTTTAGATTGGTCGGTTTCTAAAAATCTTCTTCTCTGAAACTGCTTTGCCAAAACGAACCAAAATTTGATGGGAAGCACCTATAGGCTGTGGAAGGTTCTGTATTAAGTTTCCTCAAAGCAGAATGAAAGATGAGCGACACAGACTCAGCTCAGTGCTGAGCCTCTAGTTTAATCATGTTATTGCAGTTTGATTTTACAATTTTGTGGGAGTTATTTCCCTTTTTGGCATAAGATATTTATGTTTAAGATGGGAATTACAAGATTACAAGGTATCATTTCCAAAAGAATGTGGGGAGAGAGTTTTGGTGTAAAAATAACCTTTAATTTTCAAAGATGGCCACCAAAAAAATAAAATATTCTCTGAATCCATAGAACTGTTTCCACCCAAGCTACTCACTAGAATGATCATCAGAAATTCAAGATGGCTGCCACTGTGTAGACAATAGAATGGCCATCAGAAATCCAAGATGGCTGCCACTGTGCAGACATTTTCATTCATGTTTAGTTGAGTTGGGCCTCTGGTTGAGATTAATCTGAGTTGATTACCAGTACCTACCTGATAGATAAAGTGTTCCTTAAATGGATCTTATATTGTCAGTTAAAATATATTTATATTGTAAAGTTTCCAGTAGAGAAGCTTATTTTTATCAAGGTTCTGCTGACTATATATGTTTGGCCTATTTATATATATATTTCTTATTTTATTGAGGTTTTAGGTCTTTTCCTGCAGACACAATATATGGCTTGCATTTTTTTCTTTTCTGTATATTATATAGAGTCAAAGCCTCTTCCCGATGAAAGGATTTCTGTTGGTCCTACACATATTTCTTATTGTTTATCCATCTTCCTGTAGAGTGGGTGAGTGAGTGATTGTTGTTTAATGCCAATTCAGCAAATTTTTAGCTATGTCATGGCGAGAACAAGTTAATTTTCAATGAGATGATAATGAGGTCCGCTTTGTACTAGATCAACACGCTGAATTGGATTTTTATAGTTCTAGCTCACTGAAACAACAGTCCGCGGGTAGACATTTCGATCCACTCTGACACATTATTCTGATTCCGAGTCAACCAGTCTTTGCTCTTTCTCCTTAATGCTGCGTGCTGAGCGGAGAAACAACAAATACCAGTCGACCAGGGCTCGAACCCACGATCTACCGCACTTGAGGCGAGCACGCTAACCATTATGCCAACGATAGGGTATACCCATCTTCCTATAGGCAGTTTTGTAGTTGAACTAACACGTCTTCTCTTTTTTAGCTCACCTTGCCAATGGCAAGGTGAGCTTTTTCCATCACTTGGCGTCCGTCGTCCGTCATCTATCATCCGTTAACTTTTCACATTTTAATCTTCTCCTCTAAAACCCCTTAGCCAAATGAAGTGAAACTTGGTAGGAAGCATCTATGGAAGGTCCTCTATAAAGTATGCACATTTCGTCCCTATTCATTAACTAATATGGCTGCCACTGGCAATTCTTGTTTCTGATTGGCCGATTTTAAAAAATCTTCTTTTCTGAAATCGCTTAGCCAAATGAACCGAAACTTGATAGGAAGCATCTATGGAAGGTCCTCTGTAAGGATTGCTCATTTCGTCCCAATTCGTTTACAAACATGGCCGCCACAGGCGACTCTTGTTTCTGATTGGGTGATTTTTAAAATTCATCCTCTCTGCAACTGTTTGGCCAAATGAACCGAAACTTGGTAGGTAGCATCTTTGGAAGGTCCTCTGTAAAGGGTATTAATTTTGTCCCGATCCGTTAACAAATATGGCCACCACAGACAATTCTTGTTTCAGATTGGTTGTTTTCTAAAAAATCTTCTCCTTTCAAACCGCTTAGCCATATGAACTGAAACTTGGTAGGTATCATCTATGGGCTGTCCTCTGTAAAGAGTGCTCATTTCGTTCCAATCCATTAACAAGCATGGCTGCCACAGGCAATTCTTGTTTCTGATTGGCTGATTTTTTAAACTCCTCTGAAACCGTTCTGCCAAATGAATCGAAACTTGGTAGGAAGCATCTATGGAAGGTCCTCTATAATGGTTGCTCATTTCGTCCCAATCTGTTAACAAACATGGCCGCCTCAGGCAATTCTTGGTTTTGATTGATCTATTTCTAAAAATCTTCTTCTCTGAAACCGCTTTGCCAAATGAACCGAAACTTGATAGGAAACGTCTATGAAAGGGCCTCTATAGGGATTGCTCATTTTGTTTTGATCCATAGACAAACATGGCCGCCATAGGCAATGCTTGTTTCTGATTGGTCGATTTCTAAAAATCTTCTTCTCTGAAACTGCTTAGCCAATTGAACCGAACCTTTGTAGGAAAGATATATGGGAGGTGCTCTATAAAGATTGCTAATTTTGTCCTGATCCGTTATCAAACAAGGTTGCCATAGGCAATTCTTGTTTCTGGTTGGTCGATTTCTAGAAATCTTCTCTGTAACTGCTTAGCCAAATGAACCAAAATTTTGTGGGAAGCACCCATGGAAGGTTCTGTATTAAGTTTCCTCAAAGCACAATGAAAGGTGAGCGACACAGGCTCAGCCCACTAAGCCTCTAGTTTAGAGAGTGTCTAACGTCTTTCTTATATAGTATTACTGTTACACCTAAATATGTTTATCATTTTTATTTAGAGTTAATTATGATCTTTTTATAGCTCAAAATACCTTCAACCTCCACCAATAAAACTGACCGCCAAGATATAGCTGAAATATTGTTGAAAGTGGCATATATAGAAACCTATATACAATATCATGCAACTTGCACTTTTTGAAGAAAGTATTACACTTTAGTATATTTCAAGTTTTGAAAATATTTCTTTTTATTTTGGTTGAAAATTTGACTTGGTTTTACTTTTTTGATATTGTTTACCTGGTGAAACCTTTGATTTTTTTAAATTTTGATTCTGTCAAATAATTTTTATCTGTACAATTTCATGAAATAGTGAACAGTTTCCTTCTTGTAGATGTATTTCATACATATTTTGCTAAAGAAAATCATTTGACCACCCTGTGTGAGTAAAGACTTGTAGCACGTTTAGAGTGTGTATTGTACACAAGAACTCAAACAGTTACATTGGTGACAAGGGGCCGTCATGACTGTAATCATATGGGAGTTGGATTTACAACTACCTATGCAATCTGTGGCTATCACCACTGATGTGAGTTTGAATTCCTCTCAGTGTGAGGTGTACTTGATACATTATTGTGATAAGTTTGGCAGTGACTTATGACAGGTCGGTAGTTTTCTCCGGGTACTCCGATTTCCTCCACCAATAAAACTGATCCCCTATGATATAACTGAAATATTGTTGAAAGTGGCCATAAAACCAAAAACAAATCATGACAAAAAGTGTGTATTACAAACAGACAATTACAGTAGTATTGATTTGTTACATCTGTTTATATAACATCAATCTTCTAATATTTATTGACAACAAGGCGATCAGACTATTGTTCTAATGAACACAACTTCTCAATATGTTTCTCACTATGTTTTACAATGAAAAAAACTTGTAATATAATTACTTGATATTATGGGTCAAGGAAGAGCCGTCTTGGTTGTAATAATATGGTAGTTGGATTTACATCTACCTATACAATCAGTTCCTATCACCACTAACGTGAGTTCAAATCCTGCACAGGTGAGGTGTACTCGATACAACATTATGTGATAAAGTTTGTCAGTGGCTTGTGATTGGCTGTTGGTTTTCTCAGAGTACTCCGGTTTCCTCCACCAAGAAAACTAACCGCCACGATATAAATATTGTTGAAAGTGGCGTTAAGCATCATAAAGCAAATCATCCACATACTGTTTTATAAGTTCTACCATTTTAGGTATGGTCACATAAGGACTTATTAAAAAACAGTACAGTTAATACCAGTTTAAAGTTTTGATGCAGGTTGTATCTCATTCAATGCTTTATATGTATCTCAATGAAACTGTGGGCTTTATTTTTCTTATGCAATATTAAGAATCCCCATTTGAAAAAAAAAAATAATATCATTTTCTACGATAATGATTCATTGTACTATCATTTTGAAGAACATGGTTTGCAGTCTTCTAACAGTTTTTTTCATTTGTTTTTTGTATAAAGTGCATTTTTTGTGTTTTTTTCTCAGATTTGTTTGATTATTAAAGTGTAAGTAAGGTATGTTGAATTTTTATCTCCCAAATCTAATATTGTACCTGGATTTATTCACCCTTTAAAACAACAAGAATGTGAGCTAACAAGTTGCACTACCTAGTGACGTTTGAAATGGCACCAGTGAGTTCTTCACAAATTAAAATAAAATCAATCACAGTGAGTTTTTAGTTATTTTACTGAATTAAACAGGGATGATTTTTTTCCCAGTTATTTAACTGATTTCAGCTATTTTCTTCTGAAAATTGCTTCCGAAAGTTGCTGGACACGGTCAGAACAGGTAAAAAATGTCCATATTGAATGGGGGTATAGATGGTTTCAGCTATTTTACATTGAATGGG
>MJUT01059646.1:452700-467572 GCA_002080005.1 Gigantidas platifrons
TGGGGGTATAGATGGTTTCAGCTATTTTACATTGAATGGGGGTATAGATGGTGTCAGCTATTTTACATTGATTTTCAGTTATTTTATTTTCTAACCAGAATTATCCCTGATTAAAACATAAAATATTTTGTTTGCACCCTTTCTCAAGCTATTTATGGGAAATTAGAAAAAAATATGAATATACAAAGAACATTTTAAATATGATATAATTTTCGAAAATATTTAAGCACATATGTAATTTTGTCCTTGTAATGGGAGCATTTATAGCTTGCAAGAAATACATGATGACTCATTATTTGTGGAAAGTCTTGTGTGACAGATCTTAGTACAAAAGATCAAACAGTATTGGACTTCTAATTTTTCTGCAAACTGACGTGGATTACTATATTTATCAAATTTTCAGTCAAAAAATCAATTTTTTAGAGTGTTATTTTTGACTGTTCACGATTTTGTATTATACATGTGTTGTGTTATTGATGTGTTGTTATAAAAATTTACTATTTAATCAATGTGGATTTTCCGTCATAAAGAACAAAATTATTGTTATTCTTCACAGATAATTGTTGCAAGATATTATCAGATTGGGCTAATTTTTCGGGATTTTACACAGAAAAACGAAGGGTGTTTTATTTTGAAAGCTATATGGAAGCATCTTCACACCTGTTAGTTAAGTCGTTAACTCGCAGGTATGATACAGGTAGGAACAACTTTATAAAAAGTTAACAAACATAATAATGTTTTTCTTTCTCTTGGCATTTCGAGGGCATTGTCCTTTTAAAAGACGAGATTGAACATTGAACATAATGTTGTTTTCATCTTAATCAGTACAGGTCATAATTCTGTCATATCTCTCTCATTCTTGTAGCATTTTAATGGCATTGCCCTTTTAAAAGGTGAGAATTTAAACCTATTATGTTGGAGTGAAATGAAACAGTTTCAGCTGAAGTAATATACAAAAAAATGTAAGATATTTGCATATGCACTTGATAGTCAGATAAGAGAAAACTGATTTGAGTAATATGTGTCCCATGTTCTTTTCAAAGTCATGATTTACAAGGGTGATTTTTTTCAATTATTCAACTGATTTCAGCTATTTTCCTCTGAAAATTGATATCTGAAAGTTGCTGGAAACAGTCAGAACCATAGGGGCTATGTGGGTCCGAAAAAGAGAAATACTATATGATACAACAAGGGGAGGAACTCACTTGCTTGCGTTTTTTAAGTGGTTGTGTTAAATTAATCGTAACTTCAGAACGCCTTAATATTTACAAAAAATGTTTTCACCAGTCGAAAGGCAAGTAATTTTCCTTTCCAAAGAGACCCCAATTGTTAGTGTAGGCCTCTGAACTGCTGAGGTAAGCAACACGAACCAAAACAAAACAGCGAGAAAATCGTAGGTCGTACAAATGCTGGGTTAAATTTTTTGGAACATCTCTAAGACTCTACATGACTTATGATGAAAAGGGGAAGGTCGTCAAATCTGTTCAGCCAATCAAAACGCCCGTTAGAACTCTCTCATATTTTCAAGTCTGTGGTGTTTGGGAAGGATGGAAAGGAGATTTCTTTCAAAAACAGACTTAAAGGGCATATAAATTGGCGAAAGGTAAGAAATTTTAATGTAATTTGAATGGATGAAAATATTTAGCCAGTCAAAATAACTTGTTTATGCATGGGAAAGTCTACACAGATGTGAAGTGGTCAACCCATCATTTGTCCGCCTTCGGATTTTCACGCCGTTTTGTTTTGGTTCGTGTATGATACCTCAGCAGTTTGGAGGCCTACACTAACAATTGGGGTCTCTTTGGAAAGGAAAATTACTGGTGAAAATATTTTTTTTAAATATTAAGGCGTTCCGAAGTTACGATAAATTTAACACGACCACGATTTTTTTGAAAATTTTTAACTGTCCATAAATGATTTGTTTAAGCTATCATTAAACAGTTATGCTACAAAATATACGATTGGTGTTCTTATTTTGACAAAAAAGACCCAAAACTATCGTTATCGGAATTATTGTTCGGATGACAGAAATTCAAAGTGAAAGTAAAAGTAAAAACGGAAGTTTGGAATTCTCTGGGGTTTAGCTTTGAGGTATGGAAAATACTGTTAAGATTCAAACACTTAAGATTGTCACGCTTGTTTAATGTTGTTTGAATCTTGACGTTTCGTAGCATATTTGCCAATAATTCAGTGTTTAATCTTCATTTTATGAAGGTCAGTACGGAAAACAACAATAATTTTGGGTATGAAAAAATACAAATGTGGTAGACAATATACCTTTAAATAAATGGAAGCAAGTGAGTTCTTCCCCTTGTTGTATTATATAGTTTTTTTTTTTCGGACGCACCTAACCCCTGTGGTCAGAACAGGTAAAAAATGACCATTTTGAAAGGTGGTGTAGATAGTTTCAGCTATTTTACATTGATTTCAGTTATTTTGTTTTCTAACCAGAATCATCCCTGTAAAATAGAATCATAAAAGAAAATTCATTATTTGATTAAAAGCCGGGGAAAAAAATGCCATTTTCTATCCTGTTTTATTTAGGAGATTGCATACAAAATGTATCATGATTAGATAATAAAGGGAGATAAGAAAGGAATATTTTGATTTTACATGATTTTACATGGTTCAAAGATGATACAGCCTGTATACATATTATATACCTATTAAAACAACTATGAGAAAATAAACAACTGACATCAAAGGGAGGATTTAGGGTTTATTGGTGTCATTTTAAGCAGTTTATAGGGACTGTTTATTTTTAGATTCTCTAATGTTGGTATTGAAAATTTTCAGTGATCCTAAAACTTTAATATAAAATTCATATTTTTTATCTGAATTTGTAATTATCTTGTAATAAAACTAGGGGCTGTCGTGGTCGTGGTCGTGATCGTATGGTAGTTTGATTTACAACTACCTATGCAATCAGTGTCTATCACCACTAACATTGTGAGTTTGAATCCTGCTAATGGTGAGACATTATGTGATGAAGTTTGTCATTGACTTGTCTGTGGTTTCTCTGGATACTCCGGTTTCTTCCACCAATAAAACTGACTGCCACGATATAACTAAAATATTGTTAAAAGTGGCATTAAACACCATTAACCAAACCAAACCAAACCTAAACCTGAAACTTTACAGATTATGAAGCGCGAGTCTCATTGACTGATTGGAGACCTGCCTTGACTTCTATTGTAGAGTTTGAATTTTGTTTGGGTGATGTGACCACCACATTAGGTGAAAAAACTAGTTTCGGCTTGTATGCAGGTTAATTAAATGTTCTGACTTTTTTTTTAATGTGTATTCATCTTTTTGACTTGATATAAATTGATTCTTTTGTTTGATGATGCATGAAATATAAAGGGTGAAAGGTCATGACTGTATATACAAGTAAACCAAATAATATTAGGTTTCTACTGTAGATCTATCAGAAGAAATAGGACAATAAATTTAATAGGTCATGAAGGGTATAATTACCATCCTCTGGAAAATGATTTTGTTTGACTTTACAAATGATAGGTGTTTGAAATATACATATAATAATAAAAGGGATGTGGAAAGTTAATATTTGATTGAGGTCAATAGGTCACTGACGTTGAGAGCATAATGTCAATGTTATGGTTTTCTGTGGTTGGGAATTAGTAAACTTAACAGAAAAGACTATGAAAAAGATTGTTGTAAATTTTTAAGATTTAAGAGAGAGAGAGAGAGAGAGAGAGAGAGAGAAACAAAAAATTAAAATACTAGGATGTCGCCAATATAAATGATTGAAAATGTTCAGTAAATTTTATGACCACTATAAAGATCTTGTACAATGAATATATAAATACCATGCAGCTGATCTTATCAAAAGGAGTAATGTTTCAATGGTGACGTAATTAATACAGCTGTAAAGTTTAAATATGACACACCTAGACCTGTAAAATCATTGACAAATCTTATTGGCAAAGGCTATCATTAGAAACTCTACTTGATTTTTTGAGACAGGTTTGCTTTGCGAAAAATGTTGACAGTCTTCTGGTACAACAGTTACTAGTATGTCCAACTGGTAATAAAATCAATACTTTTAGAGGGCTGTCATGGCCATAGTCGTAGGGTGCGTCTAAACACCGCCAAGGAGTCCTTGGTGCACCAAGGACACAAAAAGTGCACCAAGGACATGAATCCTTCATTTGATCAGCTCCAAGTTTTAACCTATGATAACTCATAGACGGTAGGTTCAAGTGACAAATTTTGGTAAAGTTATGAATTATAATAACTTGAAAATTAGCGATTTTCTAGTCCTTAGTGCACCAAGGACATGAATCCGGTGATTGTCGGCATATCAAAGAGAATGAATAAAAACCTCATTTCCTAATTAATTTCGTTTGGATTTTTACATAAACTGTTATAGTACATTCATATTCAATCATAATATGCTAAAAATAAGTAAAGAAATCCAATACTTCATGTCCTTGGTGCACTTTTTGTGTCCTTGGTGCACCAAGGACTCCTTGGCGGTGTTTAGACGTACCGATAGTCGTATGGTAGTTGGATCTATAACTACCTATGCAATCAGTGCCTATCACCACTAATGTTGTGAGTTTGAATCCCACTCAGAAGAGGTGTACTTGATGCAACATTATGTTATAAAGTTTGTCAGTGTCTTGCAACAGGTTGGTGGCTTCTCCGGTGACTCCGGTTTCCTCCACCAATGAAACTGTCCCCCCCCCCTGTGACTGAAATATTGTTGAAAGAGGCATTAAACACCCTAACCCCATTTTATATTGCTATTTTGTATTCAATATTTAATTCCATCAAATTGATGTCCTATTTATTCTGGTTTCCCATGAAGACCATTAGTTTCTTGAGAAGTGTATTAAATCTGTTATTTTTCTCCTAAGAGTAATAGTCTTAACCCAAACCAATCTACTTTCTTGCCTAGTAGTCAGTTAACTAGGAGCATTCATTGACCTTGTACTGTTCATGTTTATGTTTAATTTTTAATTTTTGTGAGTCTGTAGTCCTCTAGGTTTTTGTGATAGTCTGTAGTCCTGTAGGTTTTTGTGATAGTCTGTAGTCCTGTAGGTTTTTGTGATGGTCTGTAGTCCTCTAGGTTTTTGTGATAGTCTGTAGTCCTCTAGGTTTTGTGATAGTCTGTAGTCCTCTAGGTTTTTGTGATAGTCTGTAGTCCTGTAGGTTTTTGTGATAGTCTGTAGTCCTCTAGGTTTTTGTGATAGTCTGTAATCCTCTAGGTTTTTTATTGTTTGTTCTGTGTTACCATTGGAAATCCAATTATCAAGAGGGGAGGGTTGTCATTAACCAGTTTAACCCTGCCACAGTTTTTGTGACTGTCGCAAGTTAGGACCTGGATTTCCTACACTATATGTTGTCGTCTTATTTTGTGTTTAACGATTTGAGGTGAGAGGTTATTGTACGTTTTTTGATATTGTTAGAGTTATTGACCATCACTGTTTGAATGTTCTTTTCGTTACCTTATATAATATATTTGACCTAAAATTTTAATCCTTGTTTTGCTATCAGTATCAGGCTCTATATAAACAAATATATTTTAATTGCTTGTTTTTTTCTATGAAATATAAAATAGATATGCATGTATACAATGAGAAATATTTTTGCATGTAATTACACACCTTGTTAATCACAATATTCACCTGTCTTTCTTGGGGTCATAATGGGACATTTGTGTAATCCTCGTCTATATTACAATAAAAAAAAATGAATAGAAAGAAAACCATGTCCAGTCAACCCATGGTACCCAGGTACTACAGTCTTTGTTTATTCTGGATAGATGGTGAATTCGGCCTTTAATCTTTTGGGTTCCGATACGACGAAAATCAACCAAATGTCCAAAATCATGGTCACTGAACTGTGAATATCTTGAGTATTAGATATCACTATCTGTATAGTTAAAGATTACAAAAGACTTAGATCAACTTTCGTGGAGGTCACAATTGATATTTGTCGTCTGCATCCATGTAAAGTGGTTACTTGTAAGAATCTGTATATATGTTCAGATATATTGTCTAGTTGTGATGTGTTAGAAGGGTGGTGAACTGTAACAGCTATCTGTAAGATCTTCACTGACTTAGAGGTGTAAAAAGTGTCAATATCTGTAGGATAATTATAGACAAGAAAAAATATCATTTTAAGCAAAATTTATGGTTTACTTGAATTGAAATGGTTCGTTTTGAAGTGAAGGAATTGTTATATTTGTCTTGATATGGTTATAAGACAAGTGTTAGTTGTTTGAAGGAAGATTTTGTGTTCAGAATACTTAAAGGAACATTTTGTGCCCCAAAGTAATCAAAGGAACATTTTGTGTTCACAATACTTAAAGGACCATTTTGTGCTTAAAATAATGAAAAGGAACATTTAAGTGTTAAGAACTATTAAAGGAACGTTTAAGTGTTAAGAACTATTAAAGGAACGTTTAAGTGTTAAGAACTATTAAAGGAACGTTTTGTGCTCAACATTCTCTATGGCATTTTAATTCAAACTGTTTCTTCTTGTATGTTCCATTGTGTCAAAAAGGGAAACAAAGAATAATAAGTGAAAATGGCAGTGTCTTACAACAAACTATGAATTTTGCATTTGTATGGATAAAACAATTATAATTTAAGTAAAAGGAGAAATGTTGTACTCACATATTTACAGGAACTATAGAAAAAAATACAGTATACTACAAAAAAAATGTTGACTAGGAAACATAATTAGAATACAAAAGAAACTAAAAACATGATTTAGATCTATACAATAATTACATAATATTTTAAGATAAACTTTCATTCAATGACCATGTATGGCTATTTAACACAGAGTATTCTCCCTTAGGGCTCTGGACACAGATATGATTGATTGATGTAAGGGGGATTTTTTTGTGTGTGACATAATATCACACAAGGTCTGTTGGTCAACAGGAAATGGACAAATTGATTTTCTTAATAAAGATATGAAATAAACACTGCAGCAGCTATTTATATATCCGTGGAATTAACCTATTTTTAGCCTACATTACACAGTGGTCAAGTGGACAGAGACCTGCAGTTATTTTTATTATGATTTTAATGAAGTGTTTGAGTGTTCTAGTGGTACAACCTTGAAAAAAAAATATGGACAAATTTAAAAAGATTTAAATTTTCATATTTAAATTTGAAATTGTCCAAGATGTATAAATGATTCAGTGAGTAAAGAGGTGTTCCTAAACTGTGGGAGGGATAATTAATTGATGATACATGTGACAGTCACAGAGGTAATTAACCTTTCCTACCTGGATAATTTAATCAATACCTGTATATTTACATATACAACAACATCTGGTTCTTCAGAGTGTTTTTTTAACTCAGTTTTATGGATTTGTGTACAAACATAGTAACGTGGAAGTTTATTCTTACAATTGGATTTTGTTTTTGTTTTTGTTGACAGTATATTTAAATATGAGACCAGATGAATAATGTCTGTCATTTGATAAATTATCGTCTCTTAAATGTGACAAAAGTGTGGTTTATTTGGATATAAATATTTATATTATTTTATATAAATATTACCATCATATGATAACAAAGATGTATATATTCAAACTGAACTCATACTGAAAAAAAATATACAAATACTTAGGCAGAAAAATAGGATGGGGAAATTGAAAAGATTGAAAAGAAGAGATTAACCCCCCTTTAATTGTTTGATTACATCTCTGAGATATTGATTTCTATGTTTAATCATCATAATACCATTGTAATCAACTGATAGAGACCACTCAGTGACAACAGATTCTATTTTCATTTTGATGATTTTTTGATTTCTGAAAATTCAAGTGTCTGATTTAATATAAAAGAATGTTAAGCAGAGTGAGTGAGACCTATCATTGAAAAAAAAGAAAAGAAGAGAAGTTGAAAAAAATTATCGTAACTGTGTAACTGTCCAAAACTTTATTTTCATATATGTAATAAATTTTGATTAAGATGGAAAGCAAAAAATGGAAATTGACAAAATTGGTTAATTGTTTGTTGTTTGATGGATAATAGTCTGATGGATTTATAGTCTTTGACAAATCGTAGACGGATCTGGAAATTTTAGGATCGAAAAACAAAGCATGATGGTATATAGATCAACGTTGACGTTTCATTTCTCCAAAGACAGAATTAACGGAACATGCAATGGTAAGATGTTAACACAGTCTGGCTTTTATTTTGTTTTTTGTTTTGTTTTATGATGCTTAATGCCACTTTCAACAATATTTCAGTTATATCGTGGCGATCAGTTTTATTGGTGGAGGAAACTGGAGTACCCGGGGAAAACCACTGTTCTGTCGCAATTCACTGACAAACTTTATCACATAATGTTGTACACCTCACCCTGAGTTTGAGTTGAATCCACAACAGCAGTGGTGATAGGCACTGATTGTATAGGTAGTTGTAAATCCAACTACCATGCGATCACAGCCACGACAGCCCCTTAACACAGTCAGATAGATATCTTTGTAATGCAAAAAACCAAACAACTATGTTGACAAGTTAATTTAAAACAAACATTTTAATTGATTTGAAAAACTTAGAATGATTTATTATAGTCTTTTTCTTCTGGAGTCTTTATGTGATAAAAAAAATTGAAGAAGAAGGACCTTTGTATATACAGTACAATGTAGTCCACTTATAAAGAACATGAGTTTATCCCTGGTTTTTAGTGGGGGTTCATGTTCCTCCATCTTTAGTTTTATGTGTAGTGTATTGTAGGTCGTTGTTAGTTCACCCTGGTTTTTAGTGGGGGTTCATGTTCCTCCATCTTTATATTTATGTGTAGTGTATTGTAGGTCATTGTTAGTTCACCCTGGTTTTTAGTGGGGATTCATGTTCCTCCATCTTTATATTTATGTGCAGTGTATTGTAGGTCGTTGTTAGTTCACCCTGGTTTTTAGTGGGGGTTCATGTTCCTCCATCTTTAGTTTTATGTGTAGTGTATTGTAGGTCATTGTTTGTCCTTTTTCCTTTGGTCATTGTGTTGTCTGTCCTTCAATTTAGGATTGTGATTACCCCTTTGATATCTACCAACTCCTCTTGAGGGAACATGGAATCTTTTAGGATTGTGATTACCCCTTTGATATCTACCAACTCCTCTTGAGGGAACATGGAATCTTTTAGGATTGTGATTACCCCTTTGATATCTACCAACTCCTCTTGAGGGAACATGGAATCTTTTAGGATTGTGATTACCCCTTTGATATCTACCAACTCCTCTTGAGGGAACATGGAATCTTTTCGTTATAACCAAGCTGCAGTATAACCAGACCTGATACATACTAAAGGGAGTTTATGGTGATACATAACTTGTTCAAGATGAATGTTGTATGAACATACTAAAGGAAGATAACTCCTGTATCTACTCATAGTATATCAGAATACTCTATTCTCCTTAGGAACAGCTTTTGTGTTTGCAATAAAAAGGTGTTCAGTTGATGCAGGTTGAATTAGCAAAGATTTCATACATGGGGACTTTATTTAACATATGATTTGCTCACAAAACTTTAAGTTATTTTGCTTTCCAATCTTTAGATTTTGAACATACCTGATGAAGGTTATTACAGTAACATACCTGATGAAGGTTATTCTGAAAACGTGTCTACAGGTAGATATTTGTAAATAAAAAAATAATTTTGAATCTTTATTTACACAGATAATTTGAATATTACTTATTACATTGAAGTAGATTTCTACTGGATTTGTAATTAGAGTAACACGACAGATACCACTAGTGGAGCAGGAACTACTCACCCTTCTGGAGCACCCCATTTTTTTGTGGGGTTTGTGTTACTCAATCTTTAGTTTTATGTTTAATGTTTTATAGATCATTGATCATTGTTTGTCCTTTTTGTTTTGACCATTGTGTTGTCTGTCCTTCTTAGATTTACAGATTCTGATTACCCCTTTAGTATCTTCAAACTCTTCTTACACCAAAAATAAAATATCTATTTACAGAAGAAGGGAACATTTGTTGTAAAGGATCATAGAAAATTTAAATATATTCAAAATATGTTTCAATTACATAAAATTGATTTATTGACCCTGTCATAACCAGAGGTCAATGATCAAGATTTAATGAAGCATGAAGTAATGGCTATTTAACTCTGTATTGTAAGAAATTCAAGAAAGATTTGAAATTGGAATTAAAGAGAGATTATTTCGGTTGATGAATTTGTTTTATGATTTTGGAGATGGTGACTGGTGTCGGCTGGTGAACTTACTCAAATATTTTTTTGAAAGGATGATTGATGTTAGTTCTAAGGATTACTTTTAGGTGGTACTTATATCTAAGTTTTAATAAATAAATAACTATTGTTTGAGAGCATTTGATTTTTTTTGTGTGGAGGTATCATATGTTGTGTGGTCTGTTGTTTATATTTCATTTATTCTGGTTTATTTTTGCAGGTTACAAATACATTGTATTTAAATAATTTGATATTTTTCATTTAAATTTACTATTTTAGTATTTATATATAATTTTTATTGGTTTATTTTTGCACAGTACAAATTTTTGAAGAATTTGAGATTTTTTGTTTAAAAAACAAAATATAAAGCTAGTAACATTACTACAAAACTGATTAAGTACAAGAGAATAGAGGATGACAAATATGTTCTTATATAAGTTTCTACTTTTCATACATAATCACAAAATATTTGTTGTATCAACAAAATAACTGGCTTTTCCATAGATTTGGAAAATGCCTGAAACCTGTCAGATTTTGTTCGTCCGTCCGGATATAAATAATGGTTTATCCGACTATCTCCTACAGTTTTGGAACTACAGCTTTGATATTTTGTAGGATGTTTATACACATAATGGAGATATGCATGTCCACAGGATTTTGATTTTCTTCAAATATTCTCAAAATGACAGGTAGTTGGACTTAGTCATTTATTTATGCCCCCACAACAGTTTTTGACTTGTTTAAGATTTCTTATGGTCAGAGGGGGCATCATTTGTGTCTTACAGACACACTTCATTTTAAAGAAATCACTCCTAACAAAACAACTTTGTCCATAATTATCAAGTACGGAGGCATACTTCTTTTCTAGTTTGTTTTTCATTTTATTAATTTAATAGCTGAGTTATAATATCTACATTCATTTATTGTAGCTAACAGTCCTTAATGTTATATTTATCTTATAATATTTATCATGTTAAATCATTTTATCCCATTTACTTTCCTTAGATTCCTCAGAACTTTTAAAAGATATTTATCATTTCTCGTAATGGTCAAGTTGACAATATTACAAAAGGGAGATAACTCCTAGAATGTTAAGTTGATAAATATCTAAGATAAATTAAATAAAACTGAATTAAGTTTTAAATACATTTACCATTTGTTATGGTTTTGAATTTTTTTTCTTATGTTATCAGTACATGACACTGAATTTTTAGAAGGTCTAAATGTGTCGGTAATAGCAACGTCTTGGAAATTACAGGGTGTTTTTTCTGTGGAATTCTGTTTTTATTTATGAAATGATTAAATTCATGTATTGAATGATTTCACTGAAAATGGAATTTTCAAATTCAGATTTTGAGTACTTAGTATATGTATTCAGATAATTGCATAACATTTGTGAATGGTGGAATTATAATATTGGAACAATTGGAATTATGGATATATCAATGAAATCTGTCACATTGTGATTGAAGATTTCCTCAATATATTATACTGTGGTAATATAAAATGACTTACAAGTGTTTTTGCAGGTTGATCATTTAACTTTTTTCAAGTGAGCCAAGACATTTTTTTCATGTGAAACAAAAATCAGATTTTTCATTTGGCAGGGGAAAACAAATCAAATATAACCAAAGATGTTTGGTTGAAAACTACATGATGTGAGATTCAACTTAACACATGGATAATATGTTTTCTACCTGAATTTGAATATACATGTATCTGTATTTTATTTTGAAAATTACCTAAGGGGAGATAATCCTGTACTGATTTTTTTATAATAGAATTTCTAAGACAGTAAAGTTCACTTAACAATGTCATGACCAATTTATTACATAAGAAAACAAGTAAGAAATGACCTACTATTACCTATATAAGGAATGTTACAATATATGTTTTGTGTAAAGGATATATAGTACTATTATAATATTAGGATCAGTTTAGGGATAAGCCGGATCAAATATACAGATCTTTGTCAAATTAAATGGATATTAAGCTTGAGTCTGTCCAACATTGTTATTTAAAAAGTGGTATTTGGGAGAAGAATATTAGTGAAAGATCTTTTGTTGACATGTATGTTTGTATGTGTTTTAATACTTAGCACATTGCCAGTGTTCCAGTGTTTGTGGCTTGACTTTTTTATAATGGGATTTTATATCTATGTTAAATAGCATTGTAATTTGAAGGAAATTGTGTTGATTTTTAATTCCTGGATTTATTTATTTATGAATAAGAAGGTTTTGTGAAGTATTTTGAAAGTATTTCTAATTCTTGTTCTTTGTCATTCTGTATGTACAAAATTTTATGTTTTGCTTCAGGGATTTTTTTTGTTATTAATGCTTTGCATATGAAAAATAGATAAGGAAAAAGGAATGTATACAATGAAAGAAACAAAATGAAATAATTTAACGAATCAAAGAAATTTTGACGAAAAATATGATGCATAAGATGAGAACGATGAATTTATTATTTACAGTGTAAATAGTAGAAAAATGTGGAGGATTTCTCTTTCTTCATGGTGGATTTAAAATTTTATTACCGTGGATTTGAAAAAGTAAATGATGATCGTGTTTCATGTCTTGATGATGATGTGACCAGTCTGCATTGCATATTGAATGTTACATATGAGTTGTCTACCCTGAGGAAAACTTGAATTTGAACTGAAATGTGTGCCTAAGGGAGGTTGTCGATCGTCTTGTGATCGTCTTGTCAACGATAAAAATTGATGGGTCATTAGGAAAAGCTTTGACTAACAAGTGTAAATACACATAAAGTGGAAATAGCCAGGTGTTGTATGTCTAATAAAAAATATTGCTAATGTACTGTATGTATACAGTTAAACCTGTATTAAGAGGTCACCTTTGGAACAAAGAAAATGTGGTCTTTTTATAACAGGTGATCTCTTAAAAAAGGTTTAATTCATATGAAATTTTCTTTGATGGGACAAGAAAATGGTAACCTTTTAATACAGGTGACTGGTCAATAGAGGTGACTGCATGGATAGGTTTGACTGTATATATGCATATATATATATTTACATTTGTTTACAAGTTATAAGATATATCAATAAGATCACTACAAAATGTGTTTTAAAAAATCGACATATCGACTTGTTTTTACAACGCCTTATGAAGATGGTGTATGGATTATAATCCAATTTTAATGTATGGACAGTTTTCTTGTGGACAAGTTGATTATAGAATATTTTGTTATGAGATCAGAGTAAAGAAGAGTGTCTGAAAGCTTTCTTATATGTTGTCTGGATATTTTGTTATTCAGAATTAATATAATAATATTAAGACATATTTCTATTCAATAATTTTTTGACAATTATAAATAATGGATCTTTGTGTGTATATGGCAGTCATTATTTTATTGAGATATAATTGATGTTTGTTGTTCTTTTTTGTTTTGTTGTAGTTTGTTTTTGTTTTGACTAAGTACATGTTCATTTTTTTTAATTAACATATAATTGATGGTTTTTTTCGTTTTTTTTTACAAAGTATATGTTCAATTTAAATATTTTGAAATTAATTACAATATGTACAAAACAGACTGATTGTTTTTTTTTATTCATTTTGTAAGACATGATTTATAATTTTATGCAAATTAGTAATAGAAATATAATGACAGGAAGACATCCTCTAATTATTTTGTCAGTTTTGATTTTTAAAATGGATGCCATTGTTGAATTGGAATCCACTTGTTATAAAGAATGGAAGTCACTGCCATCTTGATTTCAATTTCAAAGGATACATCTCCATGACAATCACATTAACAAATACAGGATCAATGTCACAGGTCATATTGCTTTACAACAGAATACTGTATAGCCTTGATCATTAATTAAGTGCTAAGGCTTGTGGAGCTTGAAAATTTATTTTTTCACCTGGAATTGTGGAGCTTAATGTTAATTTTGCACCTGCAATTGTGGAGTTTAATGTTAATTTTGCATCTGGAATTGTGGAGATTAATGTTAATTTTACCCCTGGAATTGTGGAGCTTAATGTTAATTTGCACCTGGAATTATGGAGCTTAATGTTAATTTTGCACCTGGAATTGTGGATCTTAATGTTAATTTTGCACCTGGAATTGTGGATCTTAATGTTGATTTTGCACCTGGAATTGTGGAGCTTAATGTTAATTTGCACCTGGAATTATGGAGCTTAATGTTAATTTTGCACCTGGAATTGTGGATCTTAATGTTAATTTTATACCTGGAATTGTGGACCTTGATTAATTTTGCACCTGGAATTGTGAAGCTTAATTAATTTAGCACCTGAAAATGCTTAGCTTAAGTAATTTAGCACTGAGACTTGTGAATCTGAATGATAAAGTTGGCACTGAGACTTCTGGACCTACATTATTAATTTAGTATCTGGAAATCTGGAGCTTGATTAACTTAACACTTAAACTTGTGGACTTATCACTTAGGCATATGGAACTTTATTAAATTAACAATCATGACCTCTGGAACCTGATGATTAATTTAGCACTAATGTGGATCTTACTGAGACTTTTGCATTTTGATGATTATTTAAGTACCAAGGCCTTGATTATTAATTTAGCATCAAGGGCTGTGGACCGTTAATTTGAATTAGTACTGAGGTTTGTGGACGTTGCTGGTTGATTTGTTAATTTAGTACTGAGGCTTGTGGACGTTGCTGGTTGATT
>MJUT01059646.1:472395-512339 GCA_002080005.1 Gigantidas platifrons
AATACAAAAAAATACTGTATATACATTTAGGCTTGTAAAACAAAAAAATACTGTATATACATTTAGACTTGTAATACAAAAAAATACTGTATATACATTTAGACTTGTAATACAAAAAAAATACTGTATATACATTTAGACTTGTAATACAAAAAAATACTGTATATACATTTAGACTTGTAATACAAAAAAATACTGTATATACATTTAGGCTTGTAAAACAATTTGTTCTTGGACTTCAGTGATATTTACAACTCCACAAGTATTGACTAAGTTAATTGTTGATTTTAGAAGATGATCTAAATATTAACCTTGTTGTCTCGTTGAGAAGAAATGATTTTAGAAGATGATCTAAATATTAACCTTGTTGTCTCGTTGAGAAGAAATAGTAATTGACATTATCATCAAATTTTTGTAAGAAAGCAAAAGCCTCTTTTTTGTCAGAAGCTGAAGAATATTTAGTATTTCTGAATATTAAATCGTTTAACCTTGGTTAATTAATTGATGGCTGTTTACTGTACATTGTGCAGGTAAACAATCAGTGTTGATTTTTTCTGTAGTATGAATGTGTTCTCTAAACAGATCAGTTGTGTTAATGTGAAGAAAGATATGTTATAAACAGTCAGTTTTCAGTTTTACAAGATTTAGGTTGTCTTAGGATTAAATTAAGACTGAAGGTGTGGATGTGAATGGTCTTAAGAAGATATGGTGTACAGATCATCTGTGTATGATGTACAGACCCTCTGTCTATGATGTATAGAGCCTCTATTATTAATAGCTGTGGAGAATGTTTAATTGACCAGGTGTAAGGCTAGTTATTGCCTGATAATATACAATATATAACCAACATAATATGATATGATGAATGAGATTTTTACTTGACCAATCAGTGGAGGCACACAGGAGGGTCTTAACCTATCAATGGAGTCACACAGGAGGATCTTAACCAATCAGTGGAGGCTCACATGAGGATCTTAACCAATCAGTGGAGGCTCACAGGAGGATCTTAACCTATCAGTGGAGTCACACAGGAGGATCTTAACCAATCAGTGGAGGCTCACAGGAGGATCTTAACCAATCAGTGGAGGCTCATAGGCAGATCTTAACCAATCAGTGGAGGCACACAGGAGGGTCTTAACCAATCAGTGGAGGCACACAGGATGATCTTACCCAATCAATGGAGGTTCACAGGAGGATCTTAACCAATCAGTGGAGGCACACAGGAGGGTCTTAGCCAATCAGTGGAGGCACACAGGAGTATCTTAACCAATCTGTGGAAGCACACAGGAGGATCTTAACCAATCAATGGAGGCACACATGAGGATCTTAACCAATCAGTGGAGGCTCACAGGAGGATCTTAACCTATCAGTGGAAGCACACAGGAGGATCTTAACCAATCGGTGGAGGCTCACAGGAGTGTTTTATCTCAACACGGAAAAGTGTGGATGTTTATTTTAACACTGAAAAGTGTGGACGTTTATTTCAACACTGAAAAGTGTGAATGTTTATTTCAACACTGAAAAGTGTGAATGTTTATTTCAACACTGAAAAGTGTAAATGGTTATTTGAACAATGAAAAGTGTAGATGTTTTTTTTAACACTGATTAGTATGGATGTTTATTTGAACACTGAAAAGTGGATGTTTATTTCAACACTGAAAAGTGTGAATGTTTATTTCAACACTGAAAAATGTGGACATTTATTTCAAAACTGAAAAGTGTGGATGTTTATTTCAACACTGAGAAGTGTGAATGTTTATTTCAACACTGAAAAATGTGAATGTTTATTTCATCACTGAAAAGTGTGAATGTTTATTTGAACACTGAAAAGTGTGGATGTTTATTTGAACACTGAAAAATGTGAATGTTTATTTCAACACTGAAAAGTGTAAATGTTTATTTCAACACTGAAAAATGTGGATGTTTATTTCAACACTGAAAAGTGTGGATGTGTTGGGGATGTTGTAGAGTTCTTTATAAACCTGGCCACCGCATAGCAGGAAGTGTATTCTATTCCTAATAAACAACATGAAATAAGATTGTATTGATGCCATAGCAACAAATTTCTGTTCTGCACCTATTTTGTGCTGTTAGCATGAAGTGCTACACACGTTTTAGAACAGATATTGGTACAGCCATTTGTCCACTTGATAATGACTAATGCCTGTTTGTTCCTTCTTCTTTTATTTATATATCTTGGTGTACTGGTAGGATGTTATTGTCTGATGGTGATCTGTTTGTCCAGGTGAACATTGTTGATGCTTATTTGTTCATGCTGTCTGCAGCATGTAACACTTTTTATTTGTAATATGCTGATGTGTTTATAGGACTTCATTGTCTGATGGTCTGTGTTCTGGAAATATAAATTTTGCTGAAATTGTTCTTCACAAAATCACATGGTGACAGTGTTTATAAATTTTATAAAAAAAAAATTAATTCAGAATAGACAGTTTTGTTTTACATTGTATTTACAGAAATGTAATGAAGATCAGATTTTGTTTTAGACATGTGTCACTGTTTTTATATTTTCTGGTATGTATGATATACATAGGTAAAATTGTTACTTGACATGTGTGTTACAACTTAATTATTGACATCATTCAGTTTTTATATGTGCAGATTTTAATATGAGAACAAGAACATGTTGTATTATATATTATACTCTTTTTGAAAAAGGGGGGGGGGGGAAATGAAATGAGGCAATTTTTATATTGACTTCAGATTGAACTTTTAGATTAGATTAAACTTATTTTATTGTTAACTATATAACATTTGGAACAGACATGTTATACCAACTTACAAAGGTCCTCTCTACATATGTAGAGATTTTAATATGAGTACTGAACATGGTGTCTTAAATATTATACACTTTATGAAAAAGGAAAAATAAAAATTGAAAAATGAAAAGAGGCAATTTGTTGATGGAGAATTAGTGAGGATATCAATAAGTCAGGTCATGTTGGATTTATTTATTTGCCACGATATAGCTGAAATATTGCTATAAGAAAAACTTACTTTTAATGAAATTCTACTAGCTAAAGGAACATTTTTGATATGAGAAAATTTGAAATTCATTTCGATTATTTCGTTAAATAACAAAAACTTGTCATTTATTAAAAATTCTACCTGTGAATGAAAAAATTTTAATACAGTAAATTTGAAATTCATTTTGATTCTTTCGTTAAATAACAAAAAAAAACTTGCATTTATTGAAATTCTACTAATTTTTTATTTGACAAAATTTGAAATTTCATTTTGAATCTTTCTTTAGATAACAAAAATTTGCTGTGTTAAATATGTTGCATGACTTTCAAAAATAAATACATCTATTAATATCATTTTTGTGACCTAAAATATTGATTGACAAAAAAAAATTCTTTTGAATTAAAAAATAAATCTATTGTACTCAACATTTTTTGTTAGCTCATGTAATAAATAATTGTAGTAGATTATTTCTAGTAAAATGTTAAATTTCAATTTTACCTACATTTATTCATAGAATTGTATAAGTTACTAATTGTTTATAAATTCTTGTACTTTTGTAGTATACATTTTAATTTATCGTTCAGGGTCTTTAATTAATACAAATTGGAGGAAAGAAAAGATTTTTACCCTTGTGTGGAAAGTTTTAAAATACAGGATAAATTTAATGGATGAATGTACAGCTAGCAAGGATTTTGAACTGAACGTTATTTACAACAGTAATACATGTATAGTGTATTGAAAAATATAAGACTGCGGTCTCTTCTACTTCTAGTACAAAATGTGCTAAATATAGTTTTAGGTACAGTGCTAGATAAACCATTTCAATATATTGTGCAAAATCTGTAATTGTGCAAAAATATTGAGGACATATTCCTGCATTTTAAAAGTGATTTGAGGAAAATGAATTTGTTTCGCTGGTTTTATGACTGGTTTGGATGGATCTTTGAAGTAATATATGGATCTGTGTTGCATAAATCCAAATGTGAGTATTAAAAAAACATCGATTATTTTGTAGTGGGTGGGACAGGATTAGGTCGGTGAATTAAATGACATGTTTTTCCATTATTTTAATTGAACTGAACAGAGGAGCAGAAAGTTTAATGAAGTAGATTGAAACCGGATAGATTCAGTCCTCAGTCTCATATTTAGATCTAAAAAATGTGTGAATTTGTGAAATTTTCTTTGAAATTTTGTCAAATGATTGCAAGTTCTCTTGACCTCGTACTTTACATTCTAAAATATTGACATCACTGTAGACTCTTGGGCATCATTGTAGACTCTTGGGCATCACTGTAGACTCTTGGNCATGTTTTTCCATTATTTTAATTGAACTGAACAGAGGAGCAGAAAGTTTAATGAAGTAGATTGAAACCGGATAGATTCAGTCCTCAGTCTCATATTTAGATCTAAAAAATGTGTGAATTTGTGAAATTTTCTTTGAAATTTTGTCAAATGATTGCAAGTTCTCTTGACCTCGTACTTTACATTCTAAAATATTGACATCACTGTAGACTCTTGGGCATCATTGTAGACTCTTGGGCATCACTGTAGACTCTTGGGCATCCCTGTAGACTCTTGGGCATCACTGTAGACTCTTGGACATCCCTGTAGACTCTTGGGCATCCCTGTAGACTCTTGGGCATCCATGTAGACTCTTGGGCATCCCAGTAGACTCTTGGGCATCACTGTAGACTCTTGGGCATCATTGTAGACTCTTGGGCATCCCTGTAGACTCTTGGGCGTCCCTGTAGACTCTTGGGCATCCCAGTAGATTCTTGGGCATCCCAGTAGACTCTTGGGCATCATTGTAGACTCTTGGGCATAGACTCTTGGGCATCACTGTAGACTCTTGGGCATCACTGTAGACTCTTGGGCATCCCTGTAGACTCTTGGACATCCCTGTAGACTCTTGGGCATCCCTGTAGACTCTTGGGCATCACTGTAGACTCTTGGACATCCCTGTAGGCTCTTGGGCATCATTGTAGACTCTTGGGCACCCCTGTAGACTCTTGGGCATCACTGTAGACTCTTGGGCATCCCTGTAGACTCTTGGGCATCCCTGTAGACTCTTGGGCATCCCTGTAGACTCTTGGGCATCACTGTAGACTCTTGGGCATCACTGTAGACTCTTGGGCATCATTGTAGACTCTTGGGCATCACTGTAGACTCTTGGGCATCCCTGTAGACTCTTGGGCATCCCTGTAGACTCTTGGGCATTCCTGTAGACTCTTGGGCATCACTGTAGACTCTTGGGCATCACTGTAGACTCTTGAGCATCCCTGTAGACTCTTGGGCATCCCTGTAGACTCTTGGGCATCACTGTAGACTCTTGGGCATCCCTGTAGACTCGTGGCCTCATGCCTTACAAATTTTATTAGAGTATGTACAATCATGAATGAGTGTTGAAGACAATTAAACAATGCTTGTTTCTGAATCCTGTTTTATTGTATTATCAAAAAAAAGTTGATATGTTATTTATCAACAAAATATGTTTAAATGAAACAATATAATATAGAAGTGTGTGATTTTAACATTGGTACTATCTTGTAGCAAATGGGTGGTGTTTTTTTCTGTGACTTGCATTATGTTATTATTTGACAAGTAAGCTTAAGAATCTGACATGATAGAATAGCAGTAAATTTTATTTACATGTTTAAATTATTGAAATATGCATAGGCAGTTGTAAATCCAACTACCATACTATAGTGCCTATCACCACTAAAGTTGTGAGTTCTAATCATCTCATGGCGAGGTGTACAACATTAAGTGATCAAGTTTGTCAGTGACTTACTTATGACAGGTCGGTGGTTTTCTCCAAATACTCCGGTTTCCTCCACCAATAAAACTGACCGCCATGATATAGCAGAAATATTCTTTTAAGTGGCATTAAATACCATAAATCCAACCCTTCAAGGCAGGTTTAACTGTATGAGGTATAAATTATTATTCTGATTATCTGTTCGTTAACTTAGGATTGTGATAATTATAGCTGCTTTCTTGATCAAGTTGATGTCAGTCTCAAATAAAAATAGTTACATATTTGAGTTACCCACCTTTAAAGGAAATGAGTTATCTCCCTTTGTCCTTTGTGTACACATGCTTTGTTCAGTTTTTTACTATAAGATTATGTAAGAACTGAATAAGATATTTTATTGATTTAAAAGTAGCCTATAAAAGTCTAATATAAAACAGATTTTGAACTGTGATATCCTCGGGTCAATCCTTTTTACAGTGTTCACAGAGACTTTGGTATTCTGTATTGTTTGGAGTACATTAACAAGTAACAATCTTCTTTCAATGAAATTACCAACAGATCGATAAAATGTATCATGAAAAATCTATTTTTAATGTTGACTTAGTAATCAGACTTTTCAAAATTTTACGATTTAGGACTATTTGATTACGTTGATTAGTAAGTACAACAGACGTCTCAGTTATATTTTGATATTTCTTTGCAAGTTTGATGATATTAACGATTTACGATGATGGAACTAAAATTTAAGATTGGAAATATTTAAATGAATTCATATTTTAATGGCAGGGAAAATGACATAAGACACATCAATCAATGATCAAGGTAACAAACCCATTTTCATATACCTGTAAAAAGAATAAATGATTATATTCTACCTGATTGAGTCATGGTTGAACGTACAGACAGTAAATTTAGATATTTTCTCTTGATTGTTATATGACAGGACTAAATAAAAAAAGGTGTTTACAAAAACAGGTTATTTATATTGTACAGTAAGGTCATTATATTAATTTTGTAAATATTTAGTTTGTATATCTTCATACCTATTCATTTAGTTGACAATAACAAGTTAAACAGTTACAGTTATGGTCAGCGTTATGATTCACTACAATTTTCAAAACTGCCATTTTCTGTTTTAATACCAAGTAAAATCAGTTGATCATTTGCTATTTATCATATATTTCATTTTTTCTGGGTTATGTGTTGGGCTGTGAGAAGAATAAAACCTTATTTTATTGAAAAATGGCAGAGTATGTAGAAAGGGGGAGGGGGGATGTAGTCAAATTGATTCACACAAGTTTTATAAGTAAGAGATATACATGTAATTATATTTGTCATTTTTCTGAGGACATGAAATTACCCTGGTAAGCAGGAAGTTGCATGGTCGACCAATACAAATCCATGTATTCTTTAATTACTTTTATCAAGATATAAATATCGTATATTTATGCTTTAGATTTAAATTAAGATAGTCGTTACAGTTCAGCAGAATTTAGGATGGGAGGGTATGGTGCTTAACGCCACTTTCAACAATATTTCAGTTGTATTGTGGCGATCAGTTTTATTGGTAGAGGAAACCGGAATACCCGGAGAAAACCACAGACCTGCTGCAAGTCACTGACAAACTTTATCACATAATGTTGTATCGAGTACACCTCACCCGAGTGGGATTCGAATGCAGAATTTAGGTGCAAATTTTTAGCTGACTTTCTACTGCTAAATCTGTTTCTATCGTTTCCATAGTTATAGAGTATAAGAATAAAATACATAAAAAAGATCACTCTTGTGTAGAAAGTGTGAAAATGGTTTCATACACATTCTTTATTAAATATACAAAAATAATTGAACTCATTATTAATGTGATTTTCTTTGTATAATTGAAGGTTTGTCAGGGGGAGATAAGCCAGACTTGTCGTCATCATTTTCATCAGATTCATCTGAACAAGTTTCATCTAAATCATCAGTAAGTATGAACTAAATAAAACAGGAAACATTTTTATAAAAGTCTAACATTTACCGTAAGTGGCTTTGTTTAATTATACATTTGTATATAATACACACCCATCATTCCTCCACCAATAACACTGGCTGCCACACTATAACTGAAATATTGTTGAAAGTGGTGTTAAACACCATAACTCACACCCGTCAATGTAGAGATTAAAGTTTTCCTCTGATCAGCAAATTTCCTCTTTTTTAGCAAAATATTTGCCAATAAAATGTGTCAAGCTATAGTTCAAACGGCTGGAAAATGAAGGTAATGGGGCACTGTATAGGAGAGTTTGCTCTTGTAAGCATTTTCATCTCTATCAATGGTACTTCAATTTTTGAGTATATTACAAGAATAATAAGTTCTTCCATCAGGCCTAACTAAAGTTGTGAGTTAAAACCCTGTTCAAGGCGAGGTGTACTCAATACTGCATTATGGGATAAAATTTGTCAGTGACTTGCTACAGGTCGGTGGTTTTCTCTGGGTACTCTGGTTTCCTCCACAAATAAAATTGATTGCCACAATATAACTGAAACATTGTTGAAAATGACATCAAACACCATAAACCTAAAACAAACCAAAACAACCCATGAGACCCAATAAGAGAAGTAGAAATATCTCTCATGAGTGTGAGAAATTACGTCTTTTCTCAAATGTATTGGAGCAGAACAAGGATAAAAGACATCAAATTTCACACATGAGTGATAGATATGAAAATCTCTTGCATTTGCCGAAAGGAAGAACCTGTTTCTTCCCTAAATAACGAAAAAGTAAATATAATTTTGAAAATTGCAGTAAAGTTAACGTCCTGTCCTAAATACAAGACACAATCATGTTCATCTGTCTTCTATGGCTGTCTCACGTGGGACAAGTACCATGTTCTATTTTTGTCTCTGTGTATTAACACTGCTGTGGACAATATTTTAGTTATATTTTGGTGGCAAGTTTTATTGGTGGAGGAAAAGAAAGTTACATAAAAAAAAGCAACCTTCCTGCCACAAAACTCCTTCAAAATCGATCTCCAACACAGAGGAAACCCAATGATGATTTATGACTTTCTGGCTCATTCTAGTTACTTGTTGATATTAACTTTCTGGCTCATTCTTTATTACTTGTTGATTTTAACTTTTTGGCTCATTCTTTATCAAGATGTTAAGTTACTTGTTGATTTTAACTTTCTGGCTCATTCTTTATCAAGATGTATCATGTTAAGTTACTTGTTGATTTTAACTTTCTGGCTCATTCTTTATCAAAATGTTAAGTTGCTTGTTGATTTTAACTAATTATCAAGGTCCAATTAATATAGGGGGCCCGGGTGGCTCAATGAGTTAGGTCGCTGGATCTAACAACTCATACAAGCCTATCACCAATACGGCGTGGGTTCGCGCCCGGCTTTGTATATTACAAAAAAGGGTGCACTCGACTCGCAACCGCAAGTGATAAAGTTTACCAGTTGCTTGCCCATGGTCGGTGTTTCTCTCCGGGTACTCCGGGTTCCTCCACCACTAAAATTGGTCGCCATGATATAGCTGAAATATTGTTGAAAGTGGCATTAAACACCAAAAATCAAATCAAATCAAATCCAATTAATATACCCAGTAATTGGTTCTATATTTAAACAAATACATATTTTACCAGTAATTATGACAGAATGTTCATTAGTTAATTCACAAATGGTAGCTATTTTTAGCCTCATGGCTGAATCTGTTTCAAAGTAGTTGCTATGGTCACGGATGAAATCAAATGTCAAAGATGATATCTGTCTATGGATATAAAAAAAATGACAGTTTTGTTATAAAATACTATTTATTTTTTTCAATGCTTTAAAGTTTGAAAAAGTTCAATAAAAAAATTAATTTATCAATTCTGCTGTTATTCTTTTTAAATCTTTGAAAAATAATTTAAAACTGAAAAAGCAAGTCAGTGACTTCCTCTTATTAACAAAATAAGCAATACAGCTATTAAATGTTTTTTCAGGAATTGGTCGACATTGAGGTAAAAAGCATGTCACTGTGCATATTCCACATACATTTTTAAATCATCAACATCAATGAAAAAGCATGTTTTTTTTTTTAAAATACTAGCATGGTGTTGACCCACCTAACTAACCTAATACCCATTGTCCATATATTTATTTTGCAAGTGTTATCAAATACATTCTCTCTACAATGTAGGTAATTTTGATATTGATTGATTGGCGTTTAACACCAGTTTTAGTATTATTTCATCTATGTGATGACGTGGTAATTTTTAATAGGAAGGGATATATATACATGTATTGTTATAAAAAAAAATATGTTGCGATTTTTTTCAATAAATGAACATTTGTATTATGGATAAAATTATATTTTACAAAATTCTCAGGCGATATGCAAATTACCATCTACGTTTTATTTAAATAATTTCTTAATAATTTAAATGCAAAGTTGAATACAGTTGTGTTTAAGTTTACAACATTTAAAAATAAAGAATAATATCATGTCTATGATTGTAAGTCATGAACCAATATTAAATATCATAAATGAATGCTTTTGGTTTGTTCTCAAAAGATAAAAATCTTAATCTAAACATCTGTTAAAATTGTCTTTAAATTTGAACTTGTGACATTAAAACATTGATCTTACAAAAAAAAAAACCATCAAGGATAAATCATATTCACATATATGCTTGACCTGGCTCTGAAAATGAGAATAATCTCATTCAAAATCCTTCCTATTTTCATAAATAGCTATTAAACGATGAAATTAAAAAAAAACAATAATAAAAAACCAAACCAAAACAAAACAAAAACTGCAACATGTGTTCATTCATGTGGAACCTAAGCAGATTTATTTAAGCTGTTAAATTATATATATAATTAGCTATTTAACTCTAGTTATGTTTCTAACTTTTTAACTTGGAATAACTAAAATTAAATTACCATAAATAGTTATGTATAGTACACATTTATTTATAAATAGCACCTGAGTTCTTGACAAAGAATGTAAAGTAAACATACTAAAACAGACTTTATGACCGCCACCATATAACTGAAATATTGTTGAAAGTGGCGTTAAACACCATAGCCCCACCCTAACCCCAGACTTTATGAGCAAAAGGGAAAAAAAAATATTTGACACGAAATAATCACAAAATGCAAAAAGACAATCAGAAGACTGTTGATTCAAAAGTAGCATCGGTATCTATCCTCTCAAAACCAGTGGAATGAATTGAGGCATTAGAGGGAAAAAACATGGTCGACAATCTCTTGTTTCATCTACTAATAGACTGTTAATATAGCTGATTATGCCTGTGACATATGTATATGTTTATTTTGTCTTTATTGTTTTAAATGCATTACTCATCAATTCATCATCACAGACATTTCAATTCACAATGCTAAAATGAGGATCAATATTTTCTGGGGTAGAATCAATTTTTGAGTTCATTATACATTTTTTGTATGTTCCCAAAGACGGCATTTACCATAAAGCACAAGTGTTTCCTTGTGTTACAATTTTTTTTAGAAAACTCAAAAATAATCTTTTTTTTTTCACTAGTGATGTCATTTTTTCATTAGCAAAGTCTTTTTTTCACCAGTGATGTCATGTCATATTTTCAATAGTGCAATGCATTAAGTAAACAAGGCAATAAAAACTTAATTAAAGTTATAAATTTAGCTTTGATGAAATTTCATTAAAGAATGTCCTTTTCCATAATTTTTTTATTCAAGAAGCCAGATATTACAATCTAATTAAATCTGATCTCTCCCTTGCTCGGCTCTGCTGATATGTTGCTCTACTGATATGTTGAGGGGTGTGAGATATGAGGAAATTCCATTACGAGCCACATGCCCGTTTCCTTATGTAATAAATGTGTAATGATATAATAAACATGGCTATGACATTTTTCAGCCAGTCAAATTGCTTGTGGTATGCAATGCAGATTTAGTAACACTTTCATAATCTTGAAATGACCATTTTAATTGGATGGTACATAGGGTCACTCATATGTGACCCGTAATTGGGTTTTCTAAGATCTCTCATGCCGCAACACATCGGTAAAGGGGAACAAGTAAGATATCTGATTTTAATCAGATTGGGCAATAATATAGCCTCTTGTGAAATTAAAATGTGCTGATGAAATTGATTTAGAATAGAGTATTTACCATACAATAAATGTAACATTGTTTGTTTGTTTACTTGTTTAACCTTTCTACCAGGTAACACAATCTACCAGTCACCATTCCTCATCACAGCATGGCACTAACGACCATTCACAGAATGGAAAATCAGTTTTAGATCATTTATTACCATCCAAATTCTCATTTCCATCAAAGGTAAGCATTAATAGGGAATGAGGGCTGTCTCTGATGTCATGGTATCATCACCTTGAGTCTCCCATGATGTTATGTTATAGGTACGAGCGCCTTGAGTCTCCCATGATGTCATGTTATAGGTACGAGCGCCTTGAGTCTCCCATCATGTCATGTTATAGGTACGAGCGCTTTGAGTCTCCCATGATGTCATGTTATAGGTACGAGTGCCTTGAGTCTCCCATGATGTCATGTTATAGGTACGAGCGCCTTGAGTCTCCCATGATGTCATGTTATAGGTACGAGTGCCTTGAGTCTCCCATCATGTCATGTTATAGGTACGAGCGCCTTGAGTCTCCCATGATGTCATGTTATAGGTACGAGCGCCTTGAGTCTCCATCATGTCATGTTATAGGTACGAGCGCCTTGAGTCTCCCATGATGTTATGTTATAGGTACGAGCGCCTTGAGTCTCCCATGATGTCATGTTATAGGTACGAGCGCCTTGAGTCTCCCATGATGTCATGTTATAGGTACGAGCGCCTTGAGTCTCCATCATGTCATGGTATGGGTATGTTCGCTTTCAGTGTTTGAAATATGTTAATGATATACCGGACAGATCTGAATGTGACTGCACCATCATAATGTGGATCTCACCTTGACTGCCAGATATCAGTTAGATCAGACAAAAGATTTTAAAAAGTATGTGGGGTTAGGGTTATGGTGTTTAACGCCACTTTCAACAATTTTTCAGTTATATCATGGCGATCGGTTTTGGTGGAGGAAACCAGGGTACCCGAGGTATATTACCGACCTGTTGCAAGTCACTGACAAACTTTTTCACATAACTGGTTAAACCTCGCCTGAGCCGGATTTGAAATCACAACGTTAATGGTGATAAGCACTGATTGCATAGGCAGTTATAAATCTAACTACATTTGTACCATACGATCACGATCACAACAATCTAAAAAAAAGATGTGTCAATGTTTAGTCAACAAGCTATAAAGATTTATTTTTGCATGCTTTGTCTACTATAAACAAACGACATCAGAGGTGTAATGGTTAGGATGCTCGTCTCCAGTGTGGTAGATTGTGTATTCTAATGCAATTATAATGTAACGCGTATTTTCATTGGCTATCGAGAGCCATCAAATCTGCAGTTGACAGGCCTGGGGGAATGCTATATTCATACGCCGAACGCACTTGTTTTTAAACAATATGGCTGACCCAGATATTTCCGACTATGAATTTGACGCTGACGACCTATTTAGGAGATAACTGTATTGTATTTGAAAATTTCATTGCATCAATTGGAGATTTGATGGTCGCAAATCGAGTTTACTGTCCATTCTAATGCAATACTGAACATACAAATGTATTTTTGCATATTCCTGAGTCTGAAAATCACAAAAATTAAAATTCCGGGAAATATTGTTGAACGACTTTGGCACATAAACAACGTGACGTCATATGAAGACTTCCAGTTTAAAATGTAAAGATCAGACGTTATTTGGCTTCTTGTACGCTTCAATTTAGATAAAATTTAACTAAAATAAGTTTTCAAGGTAGGCATTTTAATTATTTTTGTGTATTGTACATATGACATGTAGGATTTGAAGTTTTCAAGATGGCGGATCCTTAAACAACTACATTACTATTTTTTAGCGGAAGGAATTTGAAAAGTGCATATATTTCGTCATTTATTTGTATGTTTTCAAACTAGCGTGTATACATGGGGATAATTTCATTAGAATAGGAATAACAGTACTGTATTTGAAGAGTTGTCAGTGTCAATTGTGGATTTGACGGTTGCAAATATCTGTTTTAAAGGCTCCGCTTCGCGTCGCCAGTAAAACGGCATTTGTGACCATCAAATCCACAATTGACACCTCCAACTCTTCAAATACAGTACTGTTATTCCTTAATTCTAGTCCAGGTCCACTCAAATCAAAGACTATAAAATAGATATTTGTTGCTTCTCCGCAAAGCACACAGCATTAAGGAGAAAGAGACAGGTTTTGCTCAAAATCAGAATAATGTGTCCAAGTAGAGAGACTTGTCTACAGACAAACTCATGTTTTAGTGAGCTAGCACTGTAAAAATCCAACTATGTGTGTTGGTCTTAAGTACAAAGTGCTATCATTTCATCTAAGGTAACTTGATCTCGCCATGATGTAGCTGAACAATTGCTCATTTGATGTTAAACAACAATGACTCACTCAAAGTGTCATATTTAAACACATTTTCAAGCTATAATAACTAACCTGCATTTTTTTCATTGTTTTTGTTTTATTTTAATTGGATGGACTTTTTTTAATAATTAAGAGTAATATATTATTTAAAGAATTAAGTTTCATGTGCACTACAAATGTATATTAAAAATTCAATTTGATTTAAATCAGTTATTATAATATGTCAGATGAACTTTCATATATGCAGAGAGCTTTATGTTTGGGAAGTGATAATAATAAGGTCAAAAGGAATTGTTATGATTTTGTCAGTAGTGTTTTCTGGCTTGTCATGAGTTCAATCAGATTTTAATCAGATTTAAAAATAAATTGTGAATTTATGATTGTATAGCATGTTCTTTTGATGAGTATCAATTTCAAAAACATTTGATATATTATATTCTTGTGATCTTGAATGAATTTTAATTAAAACATTTATAGCCTGTGCACAACACGTTTCTGGAATAACCTTCATAATTTAGATATAACATTTATTTTTCATTATTTGATTGAAACAATCAAGTCATGTGAAAATGAGCACAACATGAAAATGTAAGGTTCAAATATAAATAGGCTATTTTCGTCTACAATTTCCCTAGGGTTATTCTTTTCGATGTTTAATATTTTCAGGTTTCCTCAGCAATTTCTAAATTCTCCCATGAAAAGGAGGCTGAAAGAAAGGGAGACGATGCATGCAAGGCTCCACCAAAAATCACCCGCAAAAACAATTTTTCATCTCTCTTGCAAAGATTTTCTAGTCCAGAACCAGATGATCAGTCGTCAAGGAAACAAGGTGGCTTACGTCGCCAGGAAGCATGTGCAATAAGTAGTGCTAGTAGTGATGATTCACGCAGAAGTACGCCAGAACGATCTCAAAGTCTACGTATAAAAAGAACTCCACCTCCTGATGACATTGAAACAAGGAGAGGAGTTCAAAGGTCAGGTAGTTTTAAATCAGATTTTATGCGTCACAGATACAGTCCAGAACCAATAGAACGTAGAACATTACCTGAAATTCCCGATAAAGCTTCTACTGAGGAAGGTGAACAAGCAGACGACATGAAATCTAGTAAATTTTATCTGTGTACTTCTAGTGACAAACCAACAGATGAATTAGCAGGAATATTAAAACAGCGAAAAGAGCATGTTAAAATTCAACAAAAAGATGGCGAAAAAGATGAAAAGGAAAAAATTAAAAGCAAAAAAATTGAAAAAGCTGAAAATTTGACTCCTGCTGCAGACGTGGATGAAGTTATTGAAAATTCTGAAGTTTTGTCAATTTTAAAAGCAAGGAGACAGGAAACAGATTCCAAAAGCTCCAGTGACCTTGAAAAGACAAAGCTTTCCATATCAGATCAACATTCACTCGTGCTGAAACTGAAAACTGAAACTGTTTCAGAGGTATCGTCAATTTCTCAGGGCTCTGGTGTAAAAATTGTTCCACGTATTGCCAGAAAGTCGTCACATGATCATACCAAATCTAACATTACTGCGTCTAATATGGCACCCTCAATTTCTGAGGACAAACAATATCATAGTGCAAAAAGTAACCTTGGAGAGGTCAAATCCGATATATCTGATATTGATACCAGTTTAGCTGTTCTAAGCGCAGTATCACAGGATATAGAGAACCCTGCCGATGAAATTTCTAGGAGAAAATTATCGGCAGACGACATTGGAAATATTACTAAGGCCCTATCTAAAGTAGACACTGATTCACCGGAGCAAGTTACGACTTTCATTAAAGACGTTCGTCGAACATCACTCGGAAAAGTTGACACCGATACAACTCAAACATTGCATACAGAAGTTCACGATGTGAATAAAGATGAACAAAAGCTAGAAATTAAAAGTAGTCTGGTACATGAAAAAGTTGAAGAACTTCGTAAGTCACCGGAAAGAAAAAGTAGAGTATCTCCAAAATTATTAGAAATGGTGAAAGCAACAGAAGCCAAATTAGCTAGTTTAGGAACTGTAAATTTAAAACGTTCAGAATCATATGGGAGTAAAGAAGGTGAAAGTCACAGACCAAAAGGAATTTTAAAACGAGCTGCTTCAATGAAGAAAGCAGGTGTGGTTGTCGATCCTGAACTTGCAACAATATTACAGAGGCGAAGATCCCGAAACGAGGATGATAATGTGGTAGAGAGGGAAAAAGGCTCTAAAGTAACCCCATCAGCTAAAGATGATATACAACAAAGCTTAAGGTAAATTTAACAACACAGTACAGATTCCAAAGGGTCATGTCAGCCTTGGTATCAGATGCTGGTGGTGTCTCGTCCGTACAATTTCATACTTTTGCATTCTCTTCTGTAACCATTAAGTCATATTAAATCAAATATGGCAGTGGTGGTCCTTGGGTGGTCACCTTAAAATATTATATCGAACCGCCTCGCCCTACGTCAAAGCTGAACCACTTGGATAGCAAAAAAAACCCAATTAAAGTCAAATGCATTTCACAATCAAAGGTAGACAACTCTTAATGTAAAAATAAGAAAACTAAACTGATTTAGTAAAAAAATTAAAAACTAGCAGCTATCGTTTATATTGCTCAAGCACAGAAAAAAGTATTTTCTAATACTTTTTGTATTGTAGTTTCATGCCCCGGAGGGATTCAGTTTTATCCATGTGCTCAAGTCCCACATTTGATTTCTGCTCAACTACTTGAATTCCCCTTAAGTAAATCATTTGAAAAGTATACACATGGTTAGGGACCATATAAGGAAGGCCAAGTCTGATTTTTGACTTGTTTATCTCTTCCGTTCTGGAGTTATGCCAATTTGTTTTTGGTCAAGGCAGTTTCATCATACATGTTTTTACATTGAAAATACAACAATGCATACTAGAATTAACAATTTTCATAAAATTTACTATTCAAGTAAGAGCAGATTTTACTGTTTATGTGAATTCAGCATAAAAATGGAGAAAAATTCAGTAAACCTCACGTTTATCCCAGTTTCTAAGCCTCATACACATAAACTTTATATTTTAAGACACTGCACTAATATTGTCTATATATCTGTGTACCAAGACTATTAAGAATGTACGATTTGTTCATAATGTAGAACCACAATCCCCAGACATAGCTTAGTATTATTTATAGGGCTACTAGATGATCTCAGAAATAAACAATACCTTTTCTCAGTAAAAAAAATGGGGTTAGGTAGCAAACGTTTTATACAAATATCATAAATGTATGTTACTTCCTGTGTTTAATTTTATTGGTATTGGTCCATAATCATGGCTGCTGTAGTTGTTTGATCATGATCAATGTTATGTTTTCTTCTTGCCAAGAATAATAATGATTTCAGAGTATATTTTGACTAATCTAGGTCTCTCGGTATGCCCCGTCAACTCCTCTTTCATCTATCTGTTTGACATACAGTCAGACACTTCATCATGTACACTAATTATATATCACACATATTAATCACATTTTTTTGTCAAAACTCATTTTTTTTCAATGCAGATGCAAGTCACGAGTGTTATGAGTGTCCTGAAGGATTTTCAATATTGCAATCTTACTTGTGTGAAAGAATTAGCACTTTTGATGGTGCTCTACATTTCACAGCCCCAGTAGAGTCCTCACCAATGGTCATAACTCATACTCTAAAATGAGTAACACTGCCCCAGTAGAGTCCTCAACAATGGTCATAACTCATACTCTAAAATGAGTAACACTGCCCCAGTAGAGTCCTCAACAATGGTCATAACTCATACTCTAAAAAGAGTTACACTGCCCCAGTAGAGTCCTCAACAATGGTCATAACTCATACTCTAAAATGAGTAACACTGCCCCAGTAGAGTCCTCAACATGGAGCACTCGTACACTAAAATGAGTAACACTGCCCCAGTAGAGTCCTCAACAATGGTCATAACTCATACTCTAAAATGAGTAACACTGCCCCAGTAGAGTCCTCAACAATGGTCATAACTCATACTCTAAAATGAGTAACATGGCTCCAGTAGAGTCCTCAACATGGAGCACTCGTACACTAAAATGAGTAACACTGCCCCTAGTGTGCAGTTAAATGGTACTCCTTATTTTTGTATATAAACGCTACATCTGGACTTCATTTGCTATCAGTGATAGCTGCCATTATATAACCCTGTCTTGGGCCTCTATTAAAGCAAGTCTATACCATTCACTGCTTCTCAGTTATAATTAAACCTGAGATATTCTCCTGTCTGAGGTTGCCAGAAATGTTTGATTTGTTCAAATAAATCACATTATCTCAGGCTTAGAAGCATTTTAGAGGTGTTTACAATTGTTTTCTATCAAAACAAATCCTATAGAGAACCCCCCTTTATAATTATTTAACTAGCATTAATCCTGCATTGAGCCTCATTGTTTGTCATAGTAATGTAATTATATTTTTGAATCAACTCCCATCTGTTTTTCTGGCATCTTCACCTTTTTCAAGGTAAGACACATTTCTTATTTCTTTCCATAAAATTGCTCCTCAAATTAAATCCAATATTTTCCACACTTTAACAAGAGAAGTCTTGAAGTATATGAACTGTTGTCTTATCTTATTATTTTTTACATTCCTTTATTTCTCATGAGTTTTTTTGTCAAGTTATTTGCGAAAAGTATATGTTATTTTGCTCACTACATTAAGTGTGTGTGTGTGTGGGGGGGGGTTGAGATCTTATCTTGTGGCACCTGTGTCGGAATCCAATAGGACCACCCGTTTTCAAACTTTTGCAATGAAACATCAGCAGACTTAAGTAATCTGATGTATTCATATATTCGCTGTCTAATTTTGGCAAACTTTTCATGAATGAAAAAACTGGTGATTAAATTAATTAATATAAATAAAGATTATATTTTAATTTACAAAGCATTTGAGTTATTCAAAGATACATGTATTAATGTATACTGGCTTTGATTTGTTTTCAAGAATGGATTTCTCAGAGCAATAACTCATCAATGAAGCCACCAATGACTAGCCCCATTTGAGCAAAACTTATAGATGATAGTACATTTGTTGTATTTAGTCTGCTTTCAAAGTAGGGGAGGTGATAGGGTTATGATGTTTAACACCACTTTCAACAATATTTCAGTTATATTGTGGCAGTCAGTTTTATTGGTGTAGGAAACCAGAGAAAACCACCGACACTAATAAACTTGATCACATAATGTTGTATTGAGTACATCTTGCCATGAGCGGGGCAAAGTGACATCAGTATGTAGAAATCAACAATAGTTTTTCATATCACGTCTTTCCCCTTCATAATATATATTATTTGAAATTTAGTACATTTTTGCTTTGATCCTTGTTAAAGATATTGTTGTCAGTTTATAACTGACTGACTGATACTGAAAATTATCAGTCAGTTTGACCTCCAACACATGATGTTACCCATGAAAATAGTAGTATGAGTTCTGAAAGTCTCAACATATATTTAATGCCTGGTTTGACCTTGGTAACTAACATTATTCTATATTTATCCTGTGTAAAGATCACAAGGAAAATTTACAAATTATTGTTAAAGCTTACTACTGCAAAAAGACTGATTTTACTTAAAATTATCCAAGAAAACGACAGGTCGTGTTTTGCGTATAACAAAATTCAAATTTAATACTAAAATTTCAAGTCAGAAGATTTCACATTTTCCTGTGAAAAAACCCCCAAAACTTTAGTTTAAAGAAAAAATATAAAAAGGAGCCTCCCTTTCAAAGAGGGATACATCATTTGTATGACTCTATTGTTTCTATTATAGAAATGTAGTAATCCCCTACACATGTAAAACTATTATAGTCATAAATAAAACAGTGGTCGCATTATCTGCCAACATAGCGTCTAACTTTATTGTACAAATGATTAATAATTTCTACAGAAAAAGTATAGGATCATTCATATTATGTATGTAAGACAGTTTGATCTTAAGATGTTCAGGTAATCTTACATTTTTGCTTCCATTGTTTTTTAGGTAATGTGTTCTTCTCCAACAATGTTTTTTTCAAGAGTTTGAACAATGTACTAATCATTCAGAACGTTTGAAATATTTTTATGCTTTTTTTTTTAATATTGTCTTTAAACTTTGGTAAGAATTATGGTTTTACATTAAAACCCTTTTTCGACAACTGAACTTTGGGATAATGAGGCGATGTAATACTAGGAGGTTTAATACAAATGTATGTTTAACCAAATTCACAATTAAGAAAAAAAAAAAACTGGATAAGAAGCATGTATGCAAATCATTTATTTATTTTTGTCGATTACAATTATTTAATTAATTTTTTAAATAAAGACTCCCCCCCCCCCCAAAAAAAAAGAAGACTTTGACATGAGTGATTCTGTAGGTAGATAGTATTTTACTGTTAAATTTGTTGGCTTGTATAATGACAATCTAATATTTTCTTTTTACAAAAATCTTATTTCCCTTTGTGGTACTTGAAGTACCTTTTAATTGCAATTGAAAAAAATATTATGCAATAAAATTCTTGATTTATGTGAATGTATTATTATTGTATGACCATTCTATACATTACAACAGGAGAGAACAGGCCAACCGTTCTAACTCTTCACTCGACCATGAAGACGATGTCCACATGCCCTCCATCACTGAGAGAATATTTCATATGGCAACGAAGCTAGAGGAGACAAAATCATGTCCTATTACACCAAAGTCAAGGTCAGGGACAACAACCCCTAAACTATCTTCTATAATTAGGTAAGTGAATATATTAAATGAAAATTATTTACAATCGCAACAAAGTCAAGGTCAGGGGCAACAACTCCTAAATTATCAATCTATATTTAGATAAGTAAAAATCCTGTCCAATCACATGAATGTCAAGGTCGTTTACAACAATCCTAAATTATCTACTATAGTAAGGTTAGTAGAAGCAAGTGAAAATGATCTCAAATGGTGCAAATGTCAAGATCAGGGACAAGAACTCTTGAATTATCTTCTATGGTTGGAAAGTGGAATTCTATGAAAATGATATCCAATACTCATACTGGCAGTGAGTTCTAGGTTCCTATGCTAATACTGGCAGTGAGTTCTAGGTTCCTATACTAATACATGTACTGACAGTGTGTTCTAGGTTCCTATACTAATACTGGCAGTGTGTTCTAGGTTCCTATACTAATACTGGCAGTGTTTTCTAGTTTCCTATACTAATACTGGCAGTGTTTTCTAGGTTCCTATTCTAATACTGGCAGTGTTTTCTAGGTTCCTATACTAATACTGGCAGTGTTTTCTAGGTTCCTATACTAATACTGGCAGTGTTTTCTAGGTTCCTATTCTAATAGTGGCAGTGTTTTCTAGGTTCCTATTCTAATACTGGCAGTGTTTTCTAGGTTCCTATACTAATACTGGCAGTGTTTTTTAGGTTCCTATACTAATACTGGCAGTGTTTTCTAGTTTCCTATACTAATAGTGGCAGTGTTTTCTAGGTTCCTATACTAATACTGGAAGTGTTTTCTAGGTTCCTATACTAATACTGGCAGTGTTTTCTAGGTTCCTATACTAATACTGGCAGTGTTTTCTAGGTTCCTATGCTAATACTGGCAGTGTTTTCTAGGTTCCTATACTAATACTGGCAGTGTTTTCTAGGTTCCTATGCTAATACTGGCAGTGTTTTTTAGGTTCCTATTCTAATACTGGCAGTGTTTTCTAGGTTCCTATGCTAATACATGTAAGTAGTTAGAAGTGTTTTTTAGGTTCCTATAATAATACTGGCAGTGTTTTTTTGGGTTATGATGACAAAATTGATTCATTCCTCATCCTCATGTGAGGCAGACTATTTATTGTTGTGTATGTTTGTGACTCCATCATAACTCATATGATTTGGCATCGGAGCAAATTAGTTGTCATAGAAAAAATGTTACAATGAGAATCAGAGATTTAAGACTGGGAAATTTGAGGAAATTTGTTGGAATGGGAATCAGAGATTTAAGACTTGGAAATTTGAGGAAATTTGTTGGAATGGGAATCAGAGATTTAAGACTGGGAAATTTGAGGAAATTTGTTGGAATGGGAATCAGAGATTTAAGACTTGGAAATTTGAGGAAATTTGTTGGAATGCGAATCAGAGATTTAAGACGAGGAAATTTGTTGGAATGGGAATCAGAGATTTAAGACTGGGAAATTTGAGGAAATTTGTTGGAATGGGAATCAGAGATTTAAGACTGGGAAATTTGAGGAAATTTGTTGGAATGGGAATCAGAGATTTAAGACTGGGAAATTTGTTGGAATGGGAATCGGAGATTTATAAAATATAAGACTGGGAAATTTGAGGAAATTTGTTGGAATGCGAATCAGAGATTTAAGATTGGGAAATTTGAGAAAATTTGTTGGAATGGGAATCAGAGATTTATAAAATATAAGACTGGAAAATTTGAGGAAATTTGTTGGAATGGGAATCTGAGATTTAAGACTAGGAAATTTGAGGAAATTTGTTGGAATGGGAATCAGAGATTTAAGACTGGGAAATTTGAGAAAATTTGTTGGAATGGGAATCAGAAATTTAAGGTTTGAAAATTTGAGAAAGTGGCCATTATCTTTAAGGATTGTTTAACAGGGAATATTTGTATCAGAAGCACAATTTAGATAAAAAAAAACATACTTTTTTTAAAATTTAAGTACAGTCATGTGAAACATTATTTCTGGAAATTTTTGACATGTGTGACTTTTTGTTTCTCTTGGTTTTGGCCACACAGCCTCAGTGTTTAGTCTATCAAATCTGTTACATGATGCTACATTTAAGATTTAATGTAAACTGGACAAGGTGCTCCCCCTAAAGAGGGAACAATCTTATAAAACAGACATTTAAGGTTGGGAAATTTGAGAAAGTTATTTATATTAAGCTTAGGATTATTTAAGACCATATTTTTGGGAATATTTATATCAAAAGCAGAATTTGGATTATATATACATTACCTTTTTGACTTCTTTCTACCTATGTATATGGTTTACTGAGAAATAAAAAAAGATATATAATGTGAAACACTTTTTTCATTGTTTTAAATGAAGCTGATAGACACTAAGATCAAATGTGTGATAAAATAGATTTCATATATCTTCCCAATGATTAATTTCCTTAATTAATTAAAGGTGGTTGGTTTGTTCAGGAACTATTTTGTAACCTTTGAACTTTAACCCCATACAGCCAGATGTTTGCAAAAACTAGATGATTAATCTAATTGGACATTAGATGTTTGCAATGTCTAGATAATTAATCTGGCTGGACATTAATCAGCCAGTACATGGATTAAGATGGCCAAGTACAAATACTTGTTATTATTAGGATAAGTTAATTAACTCTAGAGGAAACAGGCTGTACAGGTCAAACAGTTTTTATCTCGTAATTAGATTTTCCCTTGTTCATTCCTTGTGATTCATTGAATATACCCGAGAATATATTTAGAAGAATTTGAAGATACCAAAGGAGTAATCAGAATCCGTAAATCGAAGAAAAACGGACAACACAAGTTAGCTTTGTGCAGGTCAAACAGTTTTTTCCTCGTAATTAAATTTTCACTAGTTCATTAATTGTAATTCATTGTATTTATTTTTTAAGTTATTTTTTTCTTAATGCTGGTTCTGGAGAATTAATTTTTATCTCAAATATGAATGTATGAAAAAAAAGTATGTATGATTTATATAAGAAAAGACAATGAAGAATTGTGATTACGGCAAAGATAAGGTAGATAAATCTCAGCTATTATTATTTTGGATGAGACAATTTTTATTCTTTTTTTTAAGGTAGCCATTTTTTTAAACTTTGCAGTAACTTGAATTGCAATAGGTCGGTGGTTTTCTCCGGGTACTCCAGTTTCCTTCACCAATAAAACTGACCACCACAATATAACTGAAATATTTTTGAAAGTGGCGTTAAACACAGGGGTGTGGAATTGCCATGCCCGACTCGCCCGACTCGTACATAGAACCTGCCGGACAAGTAGATTTTCCTGGCTAGCTTGTCCGGGGACAAGTAAATATCAACAAATAAAAATAATTTCTTATTAAAGTATTCTGGAAAGACAATTTCTCAAATGATATATCGTAAAATATTGACGGTTATAAAAATGTTTTATGTGTTTTTTTTTTATTGGAAACCATCGCGTCAGTGGTGTTCCGAAAGCAGCTAAAAATAACCAGAATTGTACAAGTTCTAAGTTGAGTATTACGACCCGATTGCAATGATAATTGTAGGGTACAACCGGGGATGTTCGGACACCAAGCCGGAAACACCGTCATTGCATCATCCTTCGAGTGTAAAATGGGTTGTTGGTTGTATTGCTGGCTCAATCAAGGCTGTTAGACTCTTTGAAACCATTCCTTTTGGATATTTGTTTCATTTTATGGAAAATATAAACGATATAAGCGGTTAAAACTGGGGAGGGGAAGTTCGGACATTTTCGGGGATGTTCGGACACATATACTGCATTTACTTAACGAAAACCGGGATCGTGTAACAGGTTTTTATTGATGTTCCGAATGTGACGTTTCCTTGCTTGTCCATGGCTTTTCGTAAAAAAAAACAGGGCCTAACATCCGTGAACATACATTGTATAATACAAATCGGGTTGCAGTCGTTACAATGGATAAATATTTAATAATAAACAAAGGCTGGAAAGGTTTTGTTCACAATGAGAAAGTTAACAAACGGTAAACTCTAGCGGGAAAAGACACATAATTTGTGGAAAAACACCCAACAGCGGCAACGGACTGTTCAGTCAAAATGGCCAGCCAATTTCACATGGCTACTGCTGGATTCTGATATTGTCTCATATTGCAATATCTACAGCCGTACAGGAAATATTTTGATTTTGCTGACCGGAAATCATTAATGTTGTTATTTTTTTTGCAAAATCGTGGACAGAATGGATACTTATCTTCCCATGCCCATGGAGACACAACTAAAACGGTTTGATGGATAAAGCCATAGTCAAGGTTAATCAAAATTAACTTGATTGATATGAGAATTTTTTTCAATACAGCTTATTTTGTATCTATAAACAACCGGATATTCTCTGACTGCACATTCCTATATGAAATTCAAATTTAAAATGGTCTTCATTTGGGCAGTGATAACTTAGACAGGGATGTTTGTGTTAACATTTCAAATTTTAGCAATGATGTAATAGAAAATATAAACAAGTTCAATTTACTTTTTTTAGTTAGCAACTGTGTTTGCAAGTATCAAATGTTTATAAAAAAAACAGGACAAGTAGGATTTTGTCCGGACAAGTAACTTTTTTCAGATAACTTCAGATAACGGGGACAAGTAGAATATTTCAATATTTCCACACCCCTGAAACACCATAAACCAAACCAAACCTAAATTTTGCATTAATGCACCCGCATGGACCAAGTTAATACTAATGATAAGAAAAATATATTAAGCTTATATCAGAAAAACCCCTGTGGGAACTTTTTGCAGACATGAATCCTATTTTCTCATTATTGTCACAGACACTAGACAATGTAGTAGTTGTAAATCTTCACTAATCCCTCAGTCAATTTTTGGAAATAAGTTATTTCAGTTGAGAATTATTACAATGTATGAAAAAATGTTGTTCATCATCAATTTCTTTTCATGTTGTACTTATAGTCTTTGTTCTTCTTGGTATTTTTTTTTGTATTGGCTAATTTAAGTAATTTTTGCTGTCTTTGCTGCCATGAGATTTCATAGAAAGTAAATCTAACTTGATTTCTATATTAAAATTAAGAAATAATTCATGGGGGCTTGAATATATATTGATTTTACCATGGGTTGGCCCTTTATACCAAATATTTTACCACGAGGGGTAAAATATCGGCAGAAAGGGCCAACCCGTGGTAAAATCCATATATATTCAAGCCCCCATGAATTATTTCTATTCTAATAGGACAAATACGGTATTTGAACAGCCAAAACAAATTATGACGTCGATCAGCTGATATACACATATTTTACCATGGGTTTGGACCCAAGGCGTTTGAAGGATGTCATATTAGAATGAAGATTAGTGGGTCAGGTTATTGGTGTTGAACACCAATTTCACAAATATGTTAAAACCTGTCTAACACCTTGGGACCAACTTTTATGTTCAAAATTGACAGGTGTTTAGTTTATACAGGTTAAATTAAGATTTACTACACTTGATTTATTGTTTTTGTTTTATATGGGTTTCTATTTTATTCAGGGTTCGGTTTAGAAAATGTTCACTTTATTTCAGTTATGTAATCGCAGCCAATTTTATTTTTGCAGGAAACAGAAGTACCGAGAGAAAACCGCTGACCTGACGCAAATCGCCAACAAACTTTATCATTAAATAGTATCAGATACACCTTTTCTTGAGTGGTATTAAAACTCACAACTTGAGTGTCGATAGGCACTGATTACATTGGTAGCAATAGATGTAAATCCAACTACCATACAATCAAGACCCAAAGATGTTATTGATTAAGGAGGGGCGGTCGTGATCGTATGACAGTTAGATGTACAACTAAGTGTGCAATCAGTGCCTATCCCCACTAAAGTTGTGAGTTCAAACCCTGTTCATGGCAAGGTGTACTCAATACAGCATTATGTGATAACGTTTGTCAGTGTCTTGCGGCAGGTCGATGGTTTTCTCTAGGTACACCTATTTCCTCCACCAATAAAACTGACTGCCATGATATAGCTGAAATATTGTTGAAAGTGTCGTTAAACACCATAACCCTAACCCTATTTCAGAACACAACAAGGTGTTAATCAAAGTTTGCAATGCAAGACAAAAACTTCATTTTTATTTACAGGTCAGGAAGTATAACATCCCAAGAAGAGGCTCCGTCTTTTACTGGTAGCAATTTACTACAGAAGTTAAACACTTTGGCGGAGCAAAGAACTACATCTGTTGAAGAAAAACGTAGAAGTTTTCAGAAACGTCCTCGTGACGACTGGAGAACTCGTACTCAACCTGTAACAATAGAAGAATTAGAAGAAGCTGGAAAGTAAGTTACGGTATAAATTAAGTTCTTTTTTGTCACTTCTCTGTACCAGTCTAAATATCAGACATATACAGTTACTGATTGGTTTTCAGGGATTATTTTTTTCAGTTATTTAACTGATTTTTTTGTCCCCGCAACTAAGTGGCCGGGACTTATAGTGTTACCCATGTCCGTAATTCCGAAATAAAACAGCTGTCACCACTTTTTTTCGCTATGCTTTGAGATATTGACTTGATATTTGACATGTGGGTGTATAATGATAAGTTACAGATCAAGTTTACGTTTCGTTCTGGTCCAATGATTTTTGGGTGAGTTATGGCCCTTCTACTTTGAAATTTGGCCAAATATTTAGTTGTCACCACTTTTTTTCGCTATGCTTTGAGATATAGACTTGATTTTTGGTATATGAGTGTATAATGATGAGTTACAGATCAAGTTTACATTTCGTTCCGGTCCAATGATTTTTGGCCGAGTTATGGCCCTTGGACTTAAATATTTAGTTGTCACCACTTTATTTCACTATGATTTGAGATATTGACTTGATTTTTGGTGTGTGAGTGTATAGTGATGAATTACCGATCAAGTTTGAATTTCGTTCTGATAGAATGATTTTGGGCTAATTTAAACACCTTGGACTTTTAACTTTGGCCAAATATGTAGTTGTCGCCACTTTATTTCACTATGCTTTGAGATATTGACTTGATTTTTGGTATTTGGAATTACTCAGACCACATGACACTTTTAATTCAGAAAAAAATTCAATGACTATTAAAAGGTAATGTTTTATAGGTATAGGACTTCTTATTCATATGCAAGTGCTGTAGATTCCTGATCATATCAAGATTTGTTCTGGCAATATTGTTTCCTTGAATAAATTTGTGAATTTAATGAGGCTTGAGGATACAGATCTTAAACAATAGTTTGTTATTCTTAGCCTATTACTGAGGGAATTAAAAAAGGGTGAAACATTTGCGAACCTCCTTAACAATCACGACGGGGACATTCGTGTCGTTCCGACACATCTAGTTTTTCTGAAAGTTGCAGGACAGTGTCAGAACAGTTAAAAAAGAGACCTTTTGATAGGGAGTGTTGATGGTTTAAATTATTTTTCATTGATTTTCAGTTATTTTATTTTCTAGCCAGAATCATTCCTGGGATTTTCTTCTTCATATCCCATGAAATGAATATGAAATTTGGTTGTTATGTGTATTCAGTTGTGAATGTGATGGCATTTAAATACTGTTTTGTTGGTTTTCATCATATCTTCAGTTCTATTATGAATGGCTTAAGGGAGATAACTACAGGTATAAAATTGCAGAACTTTTTACCTCATGAACTAACATTTTGGTGTTTTTGGACTGCTGAGTTTTTAGTATAGCTTAGCTTCTGGTGTCTCCTCAGTTCAACTGTTGTCTGTTATCATAAGTCTTCATTAACTTTTTTGACATTTAATCTTCTACTGTAAAACCACTCGACCAAATAAAACCAAACATGGTCAATCAAAACACAGTATACATAATCTCAATTATGATATGCTTGATGATGTTGTTTTGGGCATGGGATACTACAAAACTATTTTTTTCTTCTTTTTTAGTCTAGCATCTGTACAATCATTCCGTGCTGAAGTTTTAAGAAAGGCTTCATCGAATGTGTTTGAGCAACTCAGCAAACAAGACAAGCAAATTGTTTATAGTAAGAAAACTGAGTATCCTCAGCATATACCTAGGAAACGCAGAAGTCGTGCTAATCGCCATAAAACATTACCCATAACTGCTGCAGAACTTGGCTCAGTTCCAGAATCAGAAGTCATTTCTATGATGTCGTATAGGTTAAAAACTGGACATTGTGAAATGCGAGATTCTAAAGCTGATTCAGGAATTTTGTCGGGATCCTCTGATTTAGAAGGTTACGATTCTGCTAGATCAGACAGTTCCCGAAGTTTGAGCATGGACGCAGAATTAAATGAAGATGATCCCGCTCGTCTAAGTGTGTCTGCGAAAGCGTCAATGTTCAAAAACATCTTGGAAAAGAAATCAGCAAGTGGGGCCAAACGATATATCGACAGGAAGAAGCGAGAAAGATCAAGGACTTTGCCTGTAACCGACGATGAGGTACACTCAGCGGCAGAAATAGCTGATGGTGAAGCAGAGACAGCTGAAAACGAAAGTAAAGCTGTTGTTATTGAGGAAACAGAAGGGGTACATGATGAAAAGTCAAAGTAAGTGAAATAATTTACAAGTTATTTTGTTTTACTGTAAATATTAAATTTGGGAAAAATACAAATAACCCAAAACTCTTTTGAATTGAAATATGGATAAAATTAGTAAAATATTAATTAGGGAACTGCAGTTTGAAATTTGTTCAAGCCACAATATAGCTGAAATACTTCTTATGTTGGCGTTAAGCACCAATCACTCAAATTTTCTTGGAAGTAATGTGAGAAAGGGGGGAGTGTAGTAGTTTATATATACAATTTATCATCCTTCCCTCCTGCTATATCTACCGGCTGACTCCATAAGCAAAACCCGTATCAAAGTTCGCGTGAGCTGAGCAGGACTTATCTCAGCAGGAGTTATCACCAAATTCTCCCAACATTTACACGATAATTCCTGTGAAGATGACAAAAGTTAATAAAATTCATCAACACCATTAGCTAGTTAACATTATTTTTTTCAAACATATATCAAATTAGGAACTGTCGTCTCAGCAACATCAACAAACATCGTCCTACAAAAATGTACTTTACACAATTCTTGATAACCTCTGCTGAGACGTCATAATTTTTACGTCATAAGGGAGGTCGCGACCTTTGTGCTTTCCAAACCGGAACGGCATTGGTAAACAAAACCTTTAATGAAAATGGGTGACTTTGATGTTTGTAATAAAATTTAAAAAACAATGAATATCACCATTAAAGGAAAAATGCAAAACTCTTAACATTTATATAAACCTGTAAAAATGAATGGTATATTTGCAATATACTTATGAACTACGCTTTTGGGAAGCGTATTTTGAATATTTCGAATCATGTAATTTTTCCCGCGAAAATATAAATATAGATGTATCCGTGTTTATGTTTGATTTTAGGCTGATAAGCATGTCATCTGAATGTGAATATGATTGATACTGAAAAATATCAGCCTGCTCGAGAGAATATGAAGTTTGTGACTCGTTCGTTTCGCTCACTCGCCAACAAACTTCATATTCTGGCTCGGCAGGCTGATATTTTCGGTATCAATCAATTCACATCTCGATAACATATACGTATATGTACCAAAAAAGAAGTATTCTTTGTGGATAACATTTTATGTGGTTTTGGAAAATTCACAGGATCAATGATTCTTAAATTGATGAGCATACAGACGAGTCCATGTAGTGTATGTTTAAGGGATCTGGGTATTAAAGGTTTTCTTGTTGATTTGGTTGCCTGTAATGCTGTCTGTGGATAGGCATGGAAGCTTAAGGTATATCTTTCCCATTTGAGGCTACATACCGGTAGAATTAATTTTCCATAGACATGTTTAAGGAGCCGCCGTTGTCATGATCGTATGGTAGTTGGATTTACAACTACCTGTGCAATCGGTGCCTATCACCACTGAAGTTGTGAGTTCGAATCCCACATATGGCTATTAAGTGATAAAGTTTGACAGTGACTTGCAGCTGGTTTTCTCTGCATACTCTGGTTTTCTTTCACCAATAAAACTGATCGCCTATAATTAGGTCGCTGGATATAACAGCACATACAAGCCTATCACCAATATGGCGTGGGTTCGCACCCGGCTTTGTAAGTTACAAAAAAGGGTGCACTCGACTTGCAGCCGCAAGTGATAAAGTTTACCAGTTGCTTGCCTATGGTCGGTGGTTCTTTCCGGGGACTCCGGCTTCCTCCACCACTAAAACTGGTATAGCTGAAATATTGCTGAAAGTGGCATTAAAACACCAAAAATTAATCAATTTATAACCCCCCCCCCCCTCCTTTTTTTTTAGGCCATAGGGAACTAATATTCCATAGACATGTCTTATTAGATTTTAATATTCTTTGTTAGTTCCTTGCTAAATATGACAATGTACCAGTTGTCATTTTGAGTTAAAGCAGATTTTTATAGGATTTTTTTTGTTGATCGTTCATCAATCGTAACTACTCTGCCATTCTCGCTACCCTGCAAATAACCTTGTATGCAGATAGGAGAAATTCTTCTTAAATTGTTTGCTGGAAGTTAATTATATATAAGCCACACAAAAATATAGTCCATGAAAATCCAATATGGAAGATTTACTAAGTAAAATCTTTAATCATGCAAAACTAATTAGAACTTTAACTTTTATCCATGAAAATAATTGAAATATAGAAAATTGTTTAAAATATAACTTTATCAAACTTTCATGTAACTGACATGTGAAAAGTAGTACGATTTATACGCCTAATGCATACGAGGTTATTTGCAGGGTAGTGAGAATGGCCGAGTAGTTACGATTGGATCGTTCATGTTTGTTTTTATCCATGGGAAATCTTAATGTCAAGAGGAGAGAATAGAAATCATATTATCCGGTTTAATCCAGCCATGTTTTATGTCTGTCCCCAGTGTGAGCCCTTGGAGTGGTTTATTTTTATTGTGGCATGGGTGTTGATGCAACTGACCCCCATTCTTGAACTGTCTTTATCAAATCATGTCTATATAATGTGTTATGTGATCATAAACAATGGATTATAATGGTTATAAAACACCTTGATGATAAAAGGGGAAGGGGGAGGAGAGAAGATCAAATGATGAAATAAGTCATTCTTTATCCTCACATATTGTTGATTTTAGACTTTGGTTCTCCTTGGTAAAACATATAAGGTCTGGGGTTTTACAATACTAAAATTGACTTTATGTTAATCCAAGCTGATACATAATTTATGTCTATGGACACCAAATATTACACACATTCTGAAACAGACCATAGTATTACAAAAATTTTGTTTACTTTTAAAATCGACTAGAGATAAACTGCAGTGATTTTAAATGACACTATTAAATCGTAAAATATTCATTCAGATCTATAAAAAAAAAGATGGTATCGCATAACAGGAAGAATAACTTGCTAAGAAAAATTATTTTTCCATTTTGACAAGCCTAATTGATAACTGGATAAGGCACTTGAACTGATTGTGAACAAAAAGTAACTTTGATCAAAAATTAGAAAGGATTTTTAAACAGGAAAACTTTGATAGAAGGAAGTTGAGTTAGTACTTTTGTTGGATTAATTGTTCCTAAAACCTGTTATAATGACATTTTGTAAACTGATTTCATAGTTTGCAGACGGACATGTAAGTACTGTCATTAATTCAGGGATAATCTCAAAGAGGTACGTTGATAAAAAAATATTGAGGTGAGAGGAGACCAAAATTTGCTGTGAAACATTAATAATTTGTAATTTACTGTCAGGTGGATTCGATGGAATCAGGGCTTTCAATATTTTTCAAGTCTACCATTACTTCACTATTTACTTTTTATCTAAATTTGAACAAGTTTCTTGAATATCTTATACAACACTGTTTAAAATCAATAGATATCAAAAACCATTTAAGGCAGGTAAAAGTACCTAGTACCGCCCCTTGTTGAAAGTCCTGTGGAATCATTCTGGACTTTGAGATTATCCCAGACATAAAGCTTTTCAAGGAGTTTGATGTTGCACAGTATTGTGTTCTTTTTTCTTTTTTTTTTACTTTAAAGCAATTTCTTTTTATGATTTTAAAAATGCATAGGAAGGTGTATCTGATGACCCAAGAAAAAATGCTGTGATTTGAATAAGCCTTAAGGTGTGATAATATTTTATTTATAGGTCAGTTAGTAAGTGTTCATTTGATTTAATTAATGTCACGTGACTTTTATTAAAACTAAAGTCATAGGTCATACCCTTAGATAACCTTTGCCGATTTGGGTATCCTGTTTAGGTCCTTTGGTTAACTTGCTCTCAAAGACTTTTATTTTATGTCTTTCCAATCATATGATTATGAGCGTGTCGTACCTGATGAAGGTTATTCCAGAAATACATCATGTACACTAAATTAGATATCTACGTTTTTATTGCCCTTTACAAAGAGTTGTCTTCTCCTGACAGGCATTTTTCTTAAGCGAAATAGAAATTTAGATATTTTAGTAGCTGTATTCATTTTTCAAGACAGATCATAATACATGTTTATTTGGTCATTATGTTAACCTAACTTTTTCCCGAATACTTGCCCCAAAGATTGAAATCAGGATGTTTAAAAAGTTTCCTTAATGTAGACCTATTTTGTAAAAAAAAAAAAAAAAAAAAATTATCGAGAGCTACATTTCAGAGCATTAAATTTAAATATATTACATATTGCAATTACATTGTTCATTTCTCCATGAAATTAGAAATATATTTTTTAACATCAAAGATGAAATTGCAAATATTTTTTAAATAAACTTGATTTTTATAGCAATATCAACAGGAGACTGACAATTTTCCTATTCATTGTTGAACAACTCTTGTTAACATGATACTTTATATAATATACACAATGTATACGATCTAAGGATAATTTTTTTTTAATTCTCAGCAGGGATTAAATTTTAAAATCTTTTCAAAAAGTTTGATTTTAAAATGTAGATTGCATGAATTTTGATAATATGATGTTACAACCAAACCTGATAGTAAAGTAGGTGGTAAAGAGGGGGAGATGAATACAATCAAACCTGCCCATGAGGTCACCTTTATTTAGCAGTCATTTGTATGAAAAGGTCATCTTTTTCTTGTCCAATCATTGAAAATTTCATATGAATTGAACCTCTTTTCAGAGGTCACCTGTCTTAAAAAGTCACCTTTTTCTTGTCCAATCATTAAAATTGCATATGAATTGAACCTCTTTTAAGAGGTCACCTGTCTAAAAAGACCACCTTTTCTTGTTCCAAAGGTGACCTCTTAATACATGTTTGACTGTTTTTGAAAACTATTAAATTAAATACCCCCAATTAGTGCCTTACAACTTCATTGAATGCAGATATAAAATGGGTCATGATATTTTTAGATAATGGGGCATAGATTATAAGATAAATTATCTGTAGGTAATATTTGTAAACATTCCCTAAACAGAATAGAATTAATACAATTACCAAAAGACCAAATTATATGATAAATTTAATTTTTTTTATATAGGTCTACCATTTGATCAATCACCTTACATATATATACAATGTATACTTTTGCACAAGTGGCTAACCTATTTTTATGATTTGTTGTTAAACCATAATAAAACCGAATTTTTACACAAAGTGTGCAATAATTCATGTTTGTTGGATTTAATGTTGTGACCTAGTTTTTGGTGATAGCTAGAAAAATGTGTATTTTATTTTCTCAGGTAAGTAAGAGATCGCTAAAATTATTTATATTTATTTTTTTAGACTTGTCAAATTTTTATATATTAATATATCAGGTAACTTATTTTTCAATTTTTATGTTTATCTGTAAAAATGTATTCATGTACGTCTACGATATAACTGCAATGTTGTTGGAAGTGGCATTAAACACCATTACACACACTGTATTCATGTACAGCTGCTACAAAAGAAACTGAGAAATTAATATGTCAACCAATATAGGTCTTGGCTGATAGAAGAAAAGATATCTGTCTTGAGCAACAATGCATTAATTGTAGTTCTTAATTGAGCATTTGGAAGGAAGAAGAAATACATTCTTAACCTATATTAGCTATAGCAGCATATTTATTTCCAGATATTTTAGCTCACTTGACCCAAAAGATCATGTAAAGTATTATCATCAATTTGCATCTGTCATCTGCAGTTATCCTTTATCAGTAAACTTTTATATTTTAATCTTCTTCTCTGAAACCACTGAGCCAATTGAAACCAAACTTGATACACAAGACACTTATTTGTTTCTCATCTTACAGGAAATGTATTTATTGATTTGTCCTGTACTACTAGCTTACACCCCTTTTAAGGAGGGGTTTTGCTAACCCCTATTTTTATACCCCTGGTTTAACCCCTATTTCTATACCCCTTAGAGTTTTTGCAGGGGTTGATTTTTAGACAAATATATATATACCGATATAGTGTAACAGTCCTTGAAATGAACATTAGAATTTACTGGTCCAATCAAAATCTTGAATTTATTTTTATATAGTTCTAAATAAAAACTGAACAGTTTTACTGGTCTTGGGTCGGAGGAGGAGGACCAGTTGCTCATCGTTAGGACTCATGTAATTAGTTAACCTTGCATGCATTCTACTTTTCATTCCACACAGAGAATGTCCTGCTATATTTGTATCATAGACCAACTTATTTATAGACCCTCTAATAAGTAATTGAGTTCAGTGTATGTAAACATGTAAATCAAGCTAATTTTGATCTGGTATTTTTTTTCTTTTAGTGAAGGTTAAACAGCCTTTAAAAAGTTTGACATGATAAAAAAATACAGTCAAACCTGTATTAAGAGGTCACCTTTAGGACAAAGAAAAAGTGGTCTTTTAAGACAGGTGACCTCCTATAAGAGGTTCAATTCATATGAAATTTCCATTGATTGGACAAGAAAAAGGTGACCTTTTAACACAGGTGACTGCTTAATAGAAGTGACCTCATGGACAGGTTTGATTGTATATATCACCAGAAGTATAGCTTATGACTCTTATATTAAACAATAGTAAACGTTTTTTTATGTTACCATGTGTGGTCAAATGAAAATGTAAATAACTTCGTTGTTGACCTGAAGAAAAAAAATTGTGATATGGACCGAAATAATTAATAATGTGTCTATGTTCCCACTTTGATGAAAATTAGGATTAATAAAAATTCTTTTATATGAATATACATGGATTGTTCTTTGACAAAGGGAAAAAATATATTTCAATTTACATCATTATTTATTGAAAAAATTGTGATATGGACTGCAACAATAAAATAATGTGTACAATCAAACCTGCTCATGTGATCACCTCTATTAAGCAGTCACCTGTATTAAAAGGACACTTTTTTCTAGTCCTGTCATTGAAAATTTCATATGAATTTAACATGTTTAAAGGTCACCTGTCATATTTCTTTATCTTTATTCCAAAGGTGACCTCTTAATACAGGTTTGACTGTGCTTTGTCATAGGGAAAAGATATATTTCGATTTTTACGTTACGTCATTATATCATTATTTATCGGACACAATGCTTAAATATGTGACAATAATTACATCTGATGATTTTAATACAGGAAGGATATTGTGACGAGTCATGTTTTTATTCATATACCAGTGATAATCTTCAGGATGGACGAGATTTTTATAATCGTTCTGATTTTATTTTTACTTTATATTCTATCAAATGTTATTTTTAGACGAAGTTTGGCAGAGAAAGTACAACTGTTCCAGAATCTGAAACAAGAAGAAAAACCTGCGGCCAAACCTAACGTACCTCCCCCTGTAGCACGAAGACGGAAAGGGAAGATAGCCTCACGCTTCAGTACACAGGTAAATAAATAAGCTTGTTATACATCAAAATTAGAATTAGAATTTGACATTATATCATCACTGCATTGTTGTTGTAAAGTTGACCATGTCACATAGCATGGTATATAATTCGTAAATCATTTATGACAACAGAAATAGGAATTTTGAAGACACAAAATATTGACTTGTATGTAATGGGAAAAGGGGGGGGAGGGGGTTGTGGGGTTATGGTGTTTAACGCCACTTTCAACAATATTTCAGAATATTTCAGTTATGTTGTGGAGGTGAGTTTTATTGGTGGAGGAAACCAGAGTACCCTTAGACAAACACCTACCTGCCACAAGTCACTGACAAACTTTATCACATAATGTTGTATTGAGTACACCTCGCCTCAGTGGGATTCAAACTCACAACATTAGTGGTGATAGGCACTGATTGCTTAGGTAGTTGTAAATCCAACTACCATACGATCACGACGGTCCTCATTAAATCTCTTGTGCAATTAGTCTTAAAATTTTGAATTTACCTATCGGAATCGATGTTATATAATGTGTTACATTTTAACATTGCATTAGCATTTCTCATTGGTTTACATTGCAGCCAGTAACATTTGAGGAAGTAGAGAAAGCTGCTAAAATTTCACCACTGGCTATGAGCCTGGCTAAACCTCCGGACCCAGAAATTTTGAAAGGACTTCCTTTAAGTGCTCAACGTGATATCATGGCAAAGCATGCAGAAGCTTCACTCTCTCAACCAGGGTCAAGGTCATCTTCAAGACATGGGTCAATGGGCGACCTCTCTGATGAATCTAAGAAAGGTAAGAAAACGAATTTAAGACGCCAGATTAATTTTTGGTTTTGGATATTTGAGGTTCACTTGTTAATGTACAGGTTTATTATAAAACGGCATTCAGTCACAAAGAATTGAAATACTGAAGAAAAATACCTGGTACATATATAGTATTTCATTTTGGGTTAGGGTTAGGGTTTGTGTTTAACGCCATGTTCAACAATATTTCAGTTATGTCGTGATGGTCAGTTTTATTGGTGGAGGAAACCGGAGAAAACCACCGACCTGTCATATGTCACTGACAAACTTTATCACATACTGTAGTATCAAGTATGCATGAACAAGATTCTAACTCACAACTTTAGTATTTCATTTTGAATTATTCAGAACCAATCTTTTGTCATTCGATGTGTACATACCTGATGAGGGTTATTCCAGAAATGTGTTATGAACACAAATTTAGACATTTACATTTTTATTTTAATTCAATATTAAATTCTAACCCCAGGTCAAGGTTAGGGCTTTTACTGGTCAGTTTAATTTGTTATATCCGTCCGCATTTTCCTCTCCCGTTAAGTTTAGTGGTCACAATATAGCTAAGAACAAACAGCAATTGCTGAACTCAACCATGTATTCTATGAAAAGAAAGTTGAACAGTTCTATCTACAGTCAAGCCTGCTTTAGTGACCACCTCTATTAAACAATTTGTATTATGTTACTTTAATTTTAATTTCGCTTCACAGTGCATTTCATTTTAAATAGATCGATGATATCCTCCATCGAGAAAGTTGACAGCCAAGATATATTATTAAAAAGTACATTAAACACCCTTAACCTCTCTTCTTTATTGCTGTAACCTAAATGTTACAATTCACGAAATCAATTTTTTATTGTGTTGATATTTTTCAGGTATTTTAAAATCTATGGAAAAGATTTCTACTGAAACAACCGAAGTTCATGGAATATTAAAACATGAACAAACCAAAAGTCCAGAAAGAGATGTAAAGAGTATACTGAAACCAGACCATGTACACTCCGATGTAGAACAACGAAGTATCTTAAAACATAGCGAAGATGTTGTCTCAAGTAAAACAAAAAGTGTCGAACAAAAGGGCATTCTCAAACATGAAGAAGAAATGAAATCGAAAGACAATTCCATAAAAACTATTTTAAAGCATGACGAGAAAAACGTAAGTGATTCCGACAAAACATCTATGAAACCAATCTTAAAGCATGAAGAAGAGAAATCAAGTGAGACAGACAAAAAATCCATGAAACCAATTCTTAAACATGAAGATCAAAAGACCAGTGGGACAAGGCAACACCATGACAGTGACGGATCTGTCAAGGCAATTCTACGTAAAACAGAAAGTACTGAAAGAAACGCTAAAAGTGAAGAAGTCAAGCCGATCTTAAAACATCTTGACGCATCGGATGACAGCGTCAGGTCTAAGGATTTCGATAAAAAACGGAAATCGCTTGAAGAAGAATTACACTTTCCTCCCATTTTAAAACATACTGATGCATCGGATGACAGCGTCAGGTCTAAAGATTTTGATAAAAAACGGAAATCGCTTGAAGAGGAAATACACTTTACTCCCATTCTAAAACATATGGAAGATAAAGAAAATGAAAAGATTATTGATGTTAAAGGTGTACTTAAAAAAGAAAAATCTTTTGAGTCCGGAGAACCGAAAGGAATATTGAAAAAGGAAAGTAGTTTTGAGTCTAAAGTCTGTGAACCAGAGAAAAGTTCTATGAAAAAATCTCCTTCAAGGGAATTAAAAGAGCAAAAACGGCATGGAATTTTACACAAAAGTTCAGAAGACGAAAATTTAGAAATAAATGTTGATACAGTGGAGATAGAGGCAAAAGAGAATACATCTGAAGTTACTGAAGACACAGAGAAAAAACGGGGAAGGGATCCTGCAGAAAAGGAAAGGTAAATAAAAATAAATATGAAGGCGATCTCTCAGCAGGCGTTCATTTATTTATTAACATAGTAACAGTATTAATTATTAATACTGCTAAAGTTGGCATTCAACACCAATCAATCAATCATTAATTTAAAAAAAAAATGGATTTGAGAAATGGCATGTGGGATTGTAGACATTTTTTTTTCTTCAAATTTTTAACTTTTTTATTTTTCAACCAATTTTAATTTAGTTTTTTTCTAAATGATCATCATAATGAGTTATTGGTTGGCCATGCTAAATGATCATCATAATGAGTTATTGGTGGGCCAGGAAAAATGATCATCATAATGAGTTATTGGTGGGCCATGTAAAATGATCATTATAATGAGTTATTGGTGGGCCATGCTAAATGATCATCAGAATGAGTTATTGGTGGGCCATGTAAAATGATCATTATAATGAGTTATTGGTGGGCCATGCTAAAATGATCATCATAATGAGTTATTGGTGGGACATGCAAAATGATCATCATAATGAGTTATTGGTGGGCCATGTAAAATGATCATCATAATGAGTTATTGGTGGGCCATG
>MJUT01059646.1:516662-539349 GCA_002080005.1 Gigantidas platifrons
GTGTGCATTTACTCCATATCCTCTCATTTCATATATTATCTGTCAATATCACAAAAACATAACATAAAAACCATGATAGCTTCAAAACATACCATGACAAAGTCAAAAGGTTATAAATTTAAGAATCTACAAGTAACTAAAGTACATGATGTACATGGACTACTGCAAGCTAAGGTTGCACTTTTTATAGGATATTGTGTAATTGATCAGCAAGTGATATGTTGCAATATAAAATAAATGAATGATATGTTTAAACTTGGTGCATTATGGGGTCTATACAATAGATAACTTTCAATGGTCTATTATGAACGGTTATGGAAATACAGGCTCATACATACCCAAAATTTGCCAAAAAATGCTTGTTACGAGCGGCCACTTCATATTTTCCCCATTTTTAAAGGAGTAATACATTTTTCTGTCAGGAATAACAAAGTTAAAGTCAGCTTCAGTTTATAGAGAATTTTCTCTAGTTTCTGTTGGTATATAACATGTAGCACTTCAATTTAATATCATTATCAGAGAAGATGTTAACCGAAATATGATGGTGTGTAATCGTTTTTAACAAAATAGTCATTCACAAGATTATCAAGGAATTATATGGAGTCATCTTCTTATTTATCTACATTATATACTGTTAATCTTTTGTTGAGAGTGTGAGGAAGAATTATGACAATAAAGAATGGAGAGAATTCTGATCATTTTTTTAATTCAAGTCTTCAAAGTTTGAAAAGACATTTTCCGAAACCCATGCTGTCCCATACGTAAGCCATATTTCCATGAAAAGTACATACTTGAAATATAAGATCTTACTTTTTACTTGAATGGTATCAAGGTGCCTAAGTATAAATAACTTTGGTTTTGACTATCACCAATTAATGTAGACAAGACAAGACATCAAAGTCAATCTGAAACGTCCCATATGTAACACTTTTTTTTGTCCCATACGTAAGGTAGAAAATGTTCTCTTAAATTCCTTTACTGACTTGCATTCTTTGCATCATTACATCTCTAATACACTGATGACTACATAAACATAGGTTTAACTCCTTATATCCATCCAAAAAGTTGTTGATAGAGATGTAAGAGTGTTTGCTCTTTCTTCCCAAACTTAACAAAATATTTCCATTTTGTCAAGAATAAGCTAAATAAACAGTCACATTTGTAAAAAAGTAGAAACCTCAAAAATAAGAATACATTGCATTACTTTCTAAATTAAATGTAAGTGAAATCCACAACAAAATAAATATTGCAAACTTTTGTCCCATACGTAAGATGTTGGGATTACACTATATAGTCCTATATGTGACAAAAAATATCAAGTTTTTCTTGTAAGAATGTGTCAAATGCTACAATTTTAATTATGAATACTATACAATGTGTTGACTACTTAGTTAAATCAGCTTAGTCAGTCTAAAATTTGTTAATTCTTTGCAAGAAACAAGAATTGGCATTTGTATTTGCTTATTTTTTGGAAAAAGAATAGTTGTCTGGTGATCTAATGCTGATTGTTTCATATAAAATTAATTTAAAGGGTCTAATATACTACATTGTATTTCTACCACCTGACTACTCTGAAACACTTGGAAAATTTAAATACGATGTTTCTGAATTATTGAATTTTACTTCTGTATATGGGCTATAAAATCTTACGTATGGAACAAAATTGTAAAAAGTAATATCTTACCTCCTACATAAATGTAAGAAAATGATTGGTTTAGCGTTAACACGTGGACGCCCTGTATAACTCATAAAGGGTTAGTAAATTTCATACAGGGTTAGTAAATCTCATACAGGGTTAGTAAATTACCATTAATAAATAATAGTTGACTTGATGTATTTTGGGAAATTACTTGTGTTCTTTAAACATTCTTTCCGGGGTTTTGAAAACAGTTTATTGTTTTTGTGAAAATTTTGACTGTTCTTGCTGAACATTATGTGATAATTTTCTGTGATATAAAATATCGAAAGTTTGTCTTTTTCAATTATTTTATGAATTCTTGAGTATAGACTCATAAAAGTAAGAAAAAACTCAGAATTCAAATCCAAAGGGTAGTCGGTAAGATATATTCGTTACACAGTGTGTTAGTGACCTAATACGTTATATACGGGGTCACTAACACACTGTGTATCTAATAATATTCACATACGTGCATGTCTTTACCTGGTATATATATCATTATTAGATTAACATACTAGTATGACAATGAAACAGTTGCCAACTGTATTCAGCGTTGTTTGAATGTAATTGGGTTAAGATACAGTTTTTTGTATGTCTGGTTTTTTACGTACAAATTTCAAAATCTATTGTAACTACTTATTACTGTAAATATGAAAACTTTATACAGATTAAACTACATGTATAATCAGTGTTCAAAATTATGTTGGACCAAAGGCCTGCATTTTGTTGAGATATATATGGGCTAGCCAGAACAGTATGTTCTCAGCAAGACTGCCATGTCTGCACTCAACCAGAGACAGTAGTATGCATCCCATTCTGTATTTATAATATTAAATGTATTTCATATTCCGTTGATCAATATAATTTGCTTGTTATATACAGTTAATCAATTATATCTGATCAGGTTGTTTTAATCAATTTTATCAGTACAGACTTGAATGTGTTTACAACACCGGATGCTGCTCAGTGCACATGTAACCAAAATCATGAAGCTAATGCAGTGGAAATTGTCTAATCCGACACACCAAGGGACCAGGAAAAATGTAGTCGGATTTTACAGGATTTCGAAACACTCAGGTTTTATTTTAACTTTAGAGAAATACTTTGGGACCACAAATTTTTGTCCCGACATCACAGGATGTCAGAAAACTCAGGTGTCAGATTGCACAAGTTTCACTGTATACAATACCCTAACTTCTGCGTGTCTTTTATTTTTTAGCTCCACCATTAGAATCTCATCAGGAATTTAGAGATCCAATGATCTGTGAACCACCGCCATCTTATGACTCTGTTGTAAACAACACTGAAAGAATATGAAAACTGATGGCTTTATTTTGAATGATCTGTGATTCACATCCACATTATCACTGTTGTTTTTACATCAATGCAATTTGTTGATTTATATACATGTACCAGAGATTCGCTGATCTGTGACCACCCCGTCTTGCCCATACCATGACTTGTTATGGGTAAAATGCAAGTTATGCAAGTAATTTTAATACCCACTCTCAATTATTATCAGATTTGAGTGATTAAGTGAGTTCTTTGATCTGTCATTGTATCATTATTTGACACAAAGCAGACCAAACACTATTACACAGAATAAGGTATGGCACATTGCATAAGAACCACTAAAGTTATGAGTTAGAATCCCACTCATGGTGAGGTGTACTCTATATGACATTATGTGTTAAAGTTTGTCAGTGACTTACTGCAGATTGCTGGTTTTCTTCAGTGTATTCAGGTTTCATCCACCAATAAAACTGACAACCATGATATAACTGAAATATTGATGAAAGTGGTGTTAAACACCATAACCCTAACCCCAAAAGAATCAAACATTATCATTGCATCTGCAATCATCACGAGGTGGTTTTTACTTTGTGAGTAATCCTGGACTGACTGGTTGAATTGTCTCCCATCAAATTAGTGTACCAGTTACCAGTTGATATTTACAAAATGAAATATTTTTCCAGGTGCCCACACCTGATGTTAACTGATGATGCTAATAATAATTTTCATATTTTGTCGAGTTACTACAAAGAACTGTAGCTCTTCACACATGTTTTGATGAATAGTGGACATGTTTTAATTCCTTCACAGATTTTATCATGTTATACTGGTATTAATACTAAAGCTTGATATCATTAAATAACACTGTCAAGTTTTAATTCCAGAATGTTTCAAGGGTTGTGACTATTAATTACTGCAGTGAAGAAGATATTTTGTTTTGTGAAATGCATGTACATGTATATTGTACAAAAAAGTTACTTTTCATGCATTATTTTACTATTTTTCATGTAAAGGTTGTAATAAAGCTTTCTTTAAATTCAAATACTCATATGCATATGAAAAAAATTCATATGCGAATTACACAATTTTCAATATCATTGTTTTTGTCATATCTATGTGTTGGAGTTTTGAGAAAAGTGTTTCATGTTCTTGTGGTTGATTATACTGTCAGCCAGTACTGTTTTAGTTTTCATATTTGATATCTAAAATACTGCTCATGGTTCTCATACATGTGTACGTTAAAGAAATTACACATTTTTGGCTTTCCAATCTTTTTGACTTAGATTGTTGGTTTTTATTATCCCCTCGCCAACGAAGTTGCGAAGGAATATAGTAACGCTACCGTCCGTCCTTCCATAACATCCTTGTGAACACTCTAGAATCAACATCCTTCAATGGATTTTGACCAAACTTGGTACATACTTAGTCCTAAGAGAATCTGGAACCCTGTTGATTTTCCAGGTCAAAGGTCAAGGTCACCGGGTCAAATTTTTAGGTGGGGGATATGCCACGCTTTTTTTTTTCTTTTTTTTTTACATTATTTCAGTATATACTATATACATTTGTATTCATTTTACAGAATATATGTAAAAGTGCTGTTGTGTTGTTTTCATAGCCTGTTCAAAGAACTCACTCTTTAAAAAGGTGCAATCAATTGTTTTGGTTTTTGCAGTCCAATACATTTAGAAATAATGCAATTCTACAGCTCTTTGTGTTTTTAATTTTATGTGATTTTATAAAAAAAAAAAAATGATAAATACGTTATCATTTGAGCAGTGTATAAAATAACTAAGCTTTTAGTTAGGTTTCTCTGTCAATTAGTTGATAATGTATCAGAAATAGACATCATAGAAATGGACATTCAAAAACAGATCTGATTGTGTTATTATACCCCCCGCAAACAAAGTTTGGGGGGGTATATAGGTTTCACCCTGTCCGTCTGTCCATCTGTCCGCCTGTCTGTCTGCATAGAGGGTACATGGTTTGTCCGTGCAACTCCTCCTAAAGTTTTTACGCTAGGAAGTTTTTATTTTGCAGATCATTTGTACATATATCAAAGATGTGCATGTGGTAATGATTTTGATTTTTTTGCATTTTTACCAAAATATTAACTTAGTCATTTTTTGGTCAATTTGGCAAAAAGGGTACATGGTTTGTCCGCACAACTCCTCCTAAAGTTTTTACGCTAGGAAGTTTTTATATTGCAGATCGTTTGTGCATACATCAAAGATGTGCATGTGGTAAGGATTTTGATTTTCATGAATTTTTACCAAAAATATAGATTGCTGAACTTAGTCTTTTTTTTGGTGAATTTGGCTAAAAGGGTACATGGTTTGTCCGCGCAACTCCTCCTACAGTTTTTACGCTAGGAAGTTTTTATATTGTAGATTGTTTGTGCATATATCAAAGATGTGCATGTGGTAAGGATTTTGATTTTTGTGCATTTTTACTAAAAATATAGATTGTTGAGCTTAGCCATTTTTGTGTGAATATGGCAAAAAGGGTACATGGTTTGTCTGTGCAACTCCTCCTACAGTTTGTAAGTTAGGAAGTTTTTAAATTGCAGAACATTTGTACTCATATCAAAGATGTGCATGTTGTAAGGATTTTGATTTTCATGAATTTTACCAAAAAATAGAGATTGTTGAACTTAGTTATTTTTTTTTATTTGTGAATTTGGCTGAAAGGGTACATGGTTTGTCCGTGCAACTCCTCTTACAGTTTTTATGCTACGACGTTTTTATTTTTGTTGAATGTGTTAAACATTATAATTTGACAAATAATATATTTTCCGTGTAGACTTAGTTTTCAATAATCTTGGACACAGTCAGAGTGAAGCGGGGGGTATTAGTCCCGCTATGCGGACAGTTCTAGTTTTCATTGTTTTAAACTGTAGAAGGTATATTGATTGGCCAATGGTGTTGTTTTGTTTGAATTCCTTAAATGTTGTTACGTTTTTAATTTATTAGTTTGTCGTTTTATGACTTGACATTGTTTTTATATGAATCTTTATACGAAATTTGTGATAATATAATATTGTAATGTTTTTGGGTCACATATTGATTGGAGGGATGAGGTGTGGTGTGGTGGTCGTGATCGTATGGAAGTTGGATTTACAACTACCTATGTAATTAATACCTATCACCACTAAAGTTGTGAGTTCCAATCCTGTTCAGGCCCTCGCACTAGATACAACTTTATGTGATAAAAGTTTGTCAGTGATTTGCGGCAGATCAGTGTTTTTTTTTCCGTATACTCCGGTTTCCTCCATCAATGAAGCAATGACCGGCACGATATACCCGGTAACTGAAATATTGTTGAAAGTGGCATTAAACGCCATAAACCTAACATTATATTGATGGCATGATCTTATTTAGATTTCTGTTTACATTTTCAAGTTCCCACGTTACTTCCAGACATTTTGTGATAATTATTGTATTGTTTGATTGCATAATAATTGTTATTTTTAACATTTTCTTACTAGGGGTACACAATTTGTCACTGAGGGAATAGAGGTGACACTTGATTGTGGCACCTTGTATATATAGATTGTGGGATCTTGCTGTCAGAGAGCAATCTAAATATGTATTATGGTTGTATATAGGATCTTGCCCCTTGCTCTTCATAATATGGTGATATATTTGTATTACTAGATGTATGTAATTGTGGCACCTTAGTTGCCGCAGGGTGATATACATGTATAAATGTATTATTAGATATACATTTGTATATAAATATTGATGGCAAAATTGCTATCAGAGGTCAGTATATAAAATACAATAAATGTAGATGTATATGTATGTGTGTTTTGTGTAATTTCTACAAGGTTAAAGGTCAGTTAAATATAACTTGTGTATAAGTATGATTTGTGTAATTATTACAAGTTTAAATGTCAATAAATATATCACTTGTAAATAATTTTTTTAATATGGCTTTCTTGTTTGAAAGATTCGACAAATGTCAGTATATTAAAATATGCAATATGTATGGTATGTTGTAGTATATGTAGTATATCTTGAATTTTTTTTTTGTTTGTATATAATTTATTTTTTAAGATTCTTTATATACTCGGTAGTAGACATACATTAACAGGTCAAAAGTCTTTCTGCACTATTAAAGATATTTCCCTCTATATTTCATATAAAACCACTTATTTTCAAAATATTCTCCTGAAGTCATTTCTTATCCGATTTTCTTGAAAGAGTTTATTTTAATATTTTTATATATTTTTTTTTTAACTTCTATTTATAAGCATTTATGATTTAAACAATTTGTCATTTGTAAATGTAAATTATAGACATCACAATTGTGTATGATTAAATAGTAATGTTTGGTGAAACAAAATAAACTTTGTACTTAAATCATATTTTAAGGAAAAATAGAAATACAATTATATGAAAATTATAAGAAAAAGAAACTATATTTATATCTGCTTTTAATGCTGAAAATGTAAGAAATGACTTGACAAGAAATGTTCCAAAAATTATTGTTCTATATGAAATATATAGAGAAATATTCTAGTGTGGAGAGACCTTTGACCTATGATTGTATATCCCAGGACATAGAATTTAGTTGTTTTAAACAGTATGTTTTTTTTTTTAAATATTATTTTAATTTTTCTTTAAAGAGAATATTCGGTATAGAAGAGTCTTATTTTTGCCTTTCTAATCATTTTGACTTAGAGCATACACGATGAAGGATATTCTAGAAACATGTCATGTGACCTAAATTAGAAAACAGTCAAACTTGTTAGGAAAAACGACAGTTTAAGATAAGTGACAGATTATTTAAGACAAGTAGATCTGTATTATTATCTATTCTGCTCCGTAACCAGTCACATATTATTGTTATCAGAAGGTACAGGTAATTTATTGGAAATCATGATGGTCTCTTTTTAATGTTGCAGTGTTTTTATAATGATTTACAGCTATTTATTCAATAAATCAATACAAAATGTAGCTTAATTAGTACAATCATGTATAAAGAACTCTATTAGATTCATTACGAATGATTTTATAAAATGTAATGAAAACTGACCGCGAAATACAGGTAACAGGATACGATTGGATAACTTGAGTTAAATACAGATAAATACATTTCTCTGACGTCACACTATTGTTCGAACAGTGGATTATTTTTAAGAATCTACAGTTTATTCTTTTGTTCTTGAATATATGAACTTTAACCTTTTACTATTTTAGGCTTAAAAACATGTTTTACTTATTTTGGGACTTTTGTGTCTCGAACCATTGCTGGGCTTTTTATAGTCTACTTTGACTTTCAAAACTCCTATCTTACCACTCGGCTAAGTTGACCACATTAATAAATTCTATAATTAGTATATATAACTCTTGATAGTAAGCTGTATTAAAAAAATATCAACAATTTGCTTAAAAAAAGCAACTGATTAATATATACAAGACATGATACAAGTATTTGAGTTCTGACATAATTTATGTTCAGAACTGACGAGTATTCTCGCAATACAAAAACAACCAACAAACCGACCGTAACTTACAAATCAGACAGACCACAGGTGAACATTTGGGACACTTGAAAGACCTTGAAATATCTAAATATAAACGATTCTATTCACTTGAAAGACCTTGAAATATCTAAATATAAACGAGAATCGAAATCATGGATGCCGATAAAATTTTGTTTATTTTTTGTTAATCGTGGCTTATTTAGCTTTCTGAACATTAAAAAGGTAAAAATATATAATGAAAAGACTGTTGTAGATAGAAATGTATTATGTGATTGTTGATTATTTTTAAGAATCTACAGTTGGAGTGTATTCTCCACTACGTAACAGGATATGATTGGATAACTTGAGTGATCGATGGCAGACTGTGTTACTGTGTTTGTGAGATGACTACCGGTACTAATTTGAGTTAAGATAACACATAATTTTGGTCACGAGGGTTTTAAACTGGCTGATTACAGCAGACAATCGCTATTTCAACGTGACCGTTAAGGCAAGTTTGACTGCATATGTGTTCATTTATTAAATAGATCAATCGTTAAATGGAAAACAAAATGTCTCTAGATTATTTCTTCATGTAAACTAGTTGTACCTTCTTGAGTAATAATTGTAAACTGTATAATACTCTTATAAATGTAAGTCATTATTGGCCTGTAATTAATTTGTCTATAAATATTGTTATAATATGGCATAATTTGACATTTAATAGATCATTTGCATATTTCCTATTTGATTCTAAAATTAAACATTTTTATACATTTTTTATAGGAGTTTTTTCCCTTACATCATGTAGAATGGTACCTGTTCCATGCAAGAGCAATGGAAAGGACAGAATTTTTTAAGTATAATTTGTAGAAATTGGAACCTTGTCAAAAAAAATCAGGAGGGAGTTTTATAACAAAACTAAAATTCACAAGTTATTACAACATTAAAATTGCATTCAAATTATGAAGAAAAAAAATATGTCTGTTTGTTGAATTTTACATTGAAGGGGAATAAAAATGTATGAAAAACATGGAATTTTAGAATTAAGATGAAAATATTGCCAATGGTCCATTAATATGACTATAAATTGTATTGTATGTGATTTTATGGATTTACATGTACATGTATGTATAATGTTAAAAAGCCTTTTACTGTAGTATGTGTGTTGTATTGCCTCCATACTTTTATATATTATTATATAATGTGAACATTACCTTAAGATACATGTAACAGGTAATATATATATATTAACTACTGTACTAATTCCAGATATATATGAGCCATTACATGTTCTCACCCCCCCCNNNNCAAGAATAAGCATGCAACAAATACAATGCAATTTTTGTTGTACATTTGGCATCAAATTTAACATTAAAGGGGACAACCATTTAACTTTTAGGGCATGGTGCTAAGATGGTTTTTTTTCTGTCTTCAAGATTTATAGATGAAATTGAAAACAGCTCTGATAGTTACAAAAATTATATAATCTGACCCTGCAGTTAGAAATTTCGCTGGAATTTGAAGGAAAAAAAATACAGATTTTTCATGTCCAAACAAAAATTATCTTATTTTCATTCCTCATGAGAAACATTTCCTGGATTGAGGGAAACAGATCCCCCCTAAAAGTTAAATAAATGGTCATTCCCTTATAAGTTATCAGGGTAAAATTAGTGTAATGAATTAATATATGTATGACATATTCATTATGTACTTTAATTAGAATTAGACTTTAAATAATAAAAACTTTACATCTAGTTTCAAAATCTTTGTAAACCTAACTGAATTACTAAGTATTCCAAATACAAATGTTTTTGCCAAGAATTATCAATTTAGATAGATTTCACTACTATTATATTCAAGGGAAAATATTTGATATGGTCTTAATTTCTGTACATTGAATTATTGCTTTTTTTTCTCAGGTCATGAAAACCATAACATTTACATTTCTCCACAGAAAATTTCAGAATCATGAAAGCTTTATTGCTTGAACTTATTTTCACAACCATGGAAACTTGAACATCTTTTGTAAAAGGGTATATGTATTTTACAGATAAGCGAGAAAAATTTATAATACAGTATTCACAAATCAAGACATTTGATTGATGCCATAATGGAAGAATTGGAAATACATGTATTTTTACTAATAATTTATTTTTAACAACAATGCATTTTGCAAACTAAAGGAAGTTAATAACATTATTTTATGTTACATTTTTATCATTTTGTAGTTTGTTGACAAGTAAACAATAATAAAATTTGAAAATTTAGAAACAGTTTTGATTTCATCCTAGTTTTACAGGTGCCAACCTTTTTGCATGTCTTAAACTTGCAGATATTGGGATGGCATGTATTTTGTACCTGATCAATTCACTATTATAAGGGCCTGTATTTGCAATATTCCCATGCAGTACGTAAAATCCCAGTAAATCTGTCAATCTGCAGGGTTTTTTTTGTATCATTGAAAATTATCAGGAAGAGGTGTACAACATTATGTGATAAAATTTGTCAGTGACATACGACAGGTCGGTGGTTTTCTCCGGCTTCCTCCACCAATAAAACATATTTGACCCACATTTTTACAACTTTATTCAAAATTTTCTATGGTAAGAGGGACCCTGTTTAACCAGACATGTTTTACAAGTCTCTGGTTAACATAGAACCCATTAAATGGAACATGTTACTATGAATAGAATTCTGATGGGCATTGCCCTTTGCTGATGAAAAATTGTGGTCTGTATATCGCCTGTGCATTAGAGTGCACAGCAAGTCATTGGTATAAAAGGAATATATTTTGATATTGAGATCCAACATAATTCAAGTTTGCAACATGATAAGTTGTTCATTCAGCTATAAAAAATTTGGGTATAGATAAGATGTACATTATATACTTCCACAGTATTGAGCTAGATGTTCACAGACTGTTCATTGGTACATAACATGGTCCATTAACTAGCAAAAGGTTTGTCATACACTGTACTATACTGGTAATGAGATGTATGAACTTTATTTTATTGGAACATGGCAAATTATCTTAGCAAATGGTCGGATATACACTATATACTATAGTCAAACCTGTATTAAGAGGTCACATTTGGGACAAAAAGAAAATTATCTTTTAAGACAGGTGACCTCTTAAAAGAGGTTCAAATTAAATTTTCTATGACAGGACAAGAAAAGTGACCTTTTAATACAGGTGACAACATGTGAAGGTTTGACTGTATTGAAGTCTGTGATCATGATAAGGTGGCACTATTTACAGTAGTTTGTTCAAGTCCATTATCATATACAGAGATTTTCCTACATACACGACCAGTGCCACAGGTGGAACAGAAACTTCTTGCCTTTCTAGAGCACCTGAGTTCATCCAAGTTTAGTGGGGTTCGTGTTGCTCGCTCTTTTCTGTGTAATGTTTTGTAGATCATTGTCCTTTGGCCCTTGTATTGTCTGTCCTTAGATTTACAGCTTCTCACTACCGTTATAGTATCTTCAAACCTTTCCTACATAACAAGTGAAGCGTGTCTGTGGTGTAAATGTTAGTATCATCTCTAGCACAGAATATCGTGGGTTTGTTTCTGACCAGGTCAATCCAAAGACTATCAAATTAGCATACTAGGCATGCAAAGTTTGATTGCTGCAGGATGTGTCTGAGTGGAGGAATATGTCTACATGCAGACTGTTATTTCAGTGAGCCAACACCATAAAAATCCAGCCCAGTGTACTCGGCTAGTGCAAAACAAGCATCATTATCTCATCAAAAGTAATATTGTTCTGGATCATTGTGTTAAAATTTCTTCAGGACTGGTCAACTACATAGAACAAAAGTTATTGTAAAGAAACCAAAGTGTTTATAGACAGACAATGATAACAGACCCATACCATAATACCACAGCATTTTTTTTGGCAGTCAATTACTCACAACAAGTGTAAACAGGATAAAATATTTATTTTGTAATGTTCTTTTTGACTAGGCTATTATATACCTTGAAGTCTTCCTGCCAGTTTTATTTTGGCTATTGAATTGGGTCATGAGAGTTAAAAAAAACTAGAGGCTCCTAGGAGCCTGTAATCGCTCACCTGGCTCAAAGTTAGCCCAGCAGTTTCAGAGGAGATAATTTTTAAGTGAATTTTGACAAATCTTCTATTTTTAGCAATGGCCGCCATCTTCTTTGGCAGGCGGGGTTGTCGGATATAATTCTGAAGGTAGACCATCTAAACACCATTTCACCATAGCTTGGGCCCATTTGACCCGGCGGTTTCAGAGGAGATCATTTTTAAGTGATTTTTTGCCAAATTTTCTATTTTAAGTAATGGCGGACATCTTTGCTGGCAGCCGGGTCGTCGGACAGAATTCTGAAAAGGGATTACCTAAAGACCATTCCACCATAGTTTGGGTCCAATTGGCCCAGCAGTTTCAGAGGAGATAATTTTTAAGTGATTTTTTGCTGAATTTTCTATTTTTAGTAACGGTGGCCATATTGGTTGGCGATCGGGGTTGTTGGACACAATTCTGAAAGAGGACCATCTGAAGACCATTCTACCATAGTTTGGGCCCAATTGGCCCAGCAGTTTCAGAGAAGATAATTTTTAAGTGAATTTTTGCTGAATTTCCTATTTTTAGTAACGGTGGCCATCTTGGTTGGCGGCCAGGGTCGTCGGACACAATTCTGAAAGATGACCACCTAAAAACCATTGCACCATAGTTTGCACCCAACTGGCCCAGTAGTTTCAGAGGAGATAATTTTTTGTGATTTTTTTGCCAAATTTTCTATTTTTAGTAACGGCGGCTATCTTGGTTGGCAGCCGGGGTCGTCGGACACAATTCTCAAAGAGGACCATGTGAAGACCATTCCACCAAAGTTTGGTTTGAATTGGCCCAGTGGTTTTAGAGGAGTTGATTAAAATGCAAAAAGCTAACGACAGACGGACGCCCAGTGATAGCAATAGCTCACATGACCCTTCGGGTCAGGTGAGCTAAAAAACATTTGATAACAAACCTAAGAAATTCAAAATCTTTTTTCAAATATAACAAATAATGTTGCTGCACAAATACCTTTTACAAGGAAAAAAATAATAGTTAGAGAAACATATCTGGTATATAGTCATTTCAACTACATGTATTACATGTCACAATTTTTACAATTTGTGTCATTATCGTTCTGTCAACAAACACTCCAAAAATTATGTGGTTTGGTCATGCATCAGTATTAATATATCTCAGTTGAATAAATATAATAATGACAAATGACATTAAGCTCTACATGTATGACCTCACATTGATGAGATGTCAGCATCATAGACTGACGATGAAGGGTTTAACTCAAACAATGATAAATAAAGGTTTTGTCAGTTCTACGATCCAATACTAATAATTATCATCCTTCCCTCCTGCTATATCTACCTGCTGATCATGACTTCATAAGCAAAGTCCACGTGAGCTGAGCAGGTATCAACAGTGAGCAGGAGTTATTACCAAATTCTCCCAACATTTAAACGATAATTCCTGTGAAGATGACAAAAGTAAATAAAATTCATCAACATCATTAACAAGTTAACATTTTATTTTTTTTAAACATATATCAAATTAGGAACTGTCATGTCAGCAATATCAACAAACATTGTCCTACAAAAATGGACTTGACACAATTCTTGATAACCTCTGCTGAGACTAGTTATTTTGACCTCATAAGTGAGGTCATGACCTTTGTGTTTTCTAAAGGAGAACAGCATTGATAAGCAAAATCTTTAATGAAAATGGGAGAATCCTATCATATACTGAGCAGATTATACCTGAATTATTGGTAATATAAGATAATTTGACACAAAAACATGTGCAAAATAACATCTTCTCTTTGACAGTGTTTGAATTTGTACATTTTAATACATAAAATAAATAAAAATCAAATATTCTAATTATATTATATTCTCTATCATAAAAATGTATTTAGTACAATTAATATATTACTTACAAGTATATAAATAAATCACAAATTACTCAAATTTATGTCTAGTCAACAAATAACAGACTCAACTACTGTAATTAATAACATAAAAAATAAACAAACATAAGACAGATCTATCCATTAACAGATATGAAAGACTCTGAATGTACGTCCTGTCTTCTTTAAAGGTCAATAACAACGAAAATAGATTGTTTACATAATGTGAATTTCGATAGAAAAAAATAATCGTTTTTAAAAAAAATCGAATTTTTTTATCCACAATAATCATGTAAACATTGACACAGGTAGGAAGTACGGAATGACTTACCTACCTTTCGTGCTACGTCATCTTAAGGATATAAACATAAATGAAAGTTTTTAGCTTTGTCCCTTTTTTAGGTGTTATTTTATCTTGCATGAACATGTCAATTTACTAGGCAAGGTCAGAGGTTACGACCTATGACACTATTTTTATCCCTGCCACCTTTTATTTTAAGTGCCTGTACCATGCCAGGAAAATGATATATGTTTTGGAACTAAATGTACATTGTATTTTTTGTTTTACTTTTATTGGCTCTCAATATTGTCTCCTGATATAAAGTAATAAAATAATGTAGGATTTAGAATTTAAATAGAAAAAAAAAATCACTGGTAGAACCAATTGCATTGGCATTTTTTAATTTCAAGTGAACAGTTCTGACAGAGTAGGCATGTGCTAAATATGTGTCATTCATGTCTATATAAAAAGAACACATTTGCATATATATTCACATATGTGAAGAAAATATTACCGGTAATATACAAACAATTTACACAACACTGATGCATATCACTGTTACAAAAGCTAACATTCTAAATCTTAAAAAAGTACACGAATCAAAATGATTTAAAATTTGAGATATAATGAGAAAACTAACATCTTTTTGTATAATATTATCAATGAGCCTTCTATTGATCTAATCAAAATTAGAAATACAATTTCTTGAGCTCCCTTCTTTTCAGATATGTCTAAACATATGCATGCAAATAGGGATTTTATTAATTAGATTGTCTTCACACATATTCTGTTATAATACGCTATTACACCATATACAAGAAAGATGTCTGTCAATAAAAGCGTTGTCTGTATATAATTTAGTGTGCATGACTAGATTGATTTGATTTGATTTATTGTGTTTACTGACACTTTCAGCAATATTTCAGCTATATCATGGGGACCAGCTTTAGTGGTGGAAGAAGCCAGAGTATCCGGAGAGAACCACCGACCATGGGCAAGCAACTGGTAAACTTTATCACTTGCAGCTGCGAGTCAAGTGCACCCTTTTTTGTAATTTACAAAGCCGGGCACAAACCCACGCCGTATTGGTGATAGGCTTGTATGTGTTGTTAGGTAATCCAACTACCTAACTCATTGAGCAACCCGGGCTCTGTGCATGACTAGATTCTGAAATAATCTTTCAATAGGTACAATGTACACTCAAAGTCAAAGTCAAAAGATTGGAAGCCAAATAAAGTAAGTATTTGGGAGAAAGAAAACAAATGGGCCTAAACAGGATAGACAAACTTGACTAAGGTTACCTATGTCTGAGTGAGGAGAACCTTACACCTTTAAATGTTTAACATAGCTTAACATCTCATCCAGAAATCATCTCTTTGAGACAAATGGAAGAAGAAGGTACCGGTATATGCTTCCCTTATATTTTTCTGGGAGCATAAAAAAGACACTACTTACAAAAATGTACTGAGCATTATACAACTGGAGTACAATTACTGATTACTGAAAGAACATCACAATCAGTATATTACTGATTACTGAAAGAACATCACAATCAGTATATCACTGATTACTGAAAGAAGATCACAATCAGTAAAATCGTGATTTTTCACACGAAATACCCAAAAATTTCAGCGCCTCGCTCCGCTCGGTGCAATTATTTTAAGTGCGCACCCCCCCTACCTTGAAATCCTGGATCCGCCCCTGTTACTGATCACTGACAGAACATCACAATCAGTATTGAACTGATAACTGAAAAAATATATCACAATCAGTATATTACTGATTACTGAAAGAACATCACAATCAGTATATTACTGATTACTGAAAGAACATATCACAATCAGTATTGAAGTAGCATAGATACATGTCATAGAATTTTGAATCTTACAATATCTTCACAAAAATTTTTAAAATCTGTCAACCATGTTTCTGCAAATCAATATTCAATACCTAATATCAGTTAATTGGGCTTCAATTTACAAATTAATCATCTTAAATTATGCCTGCACATTCAAACTGATGAAAAAAGTTACAATCTAGCAAGATGTATCACTGTTCATAATTTAATCAGTGGTCACCAAAATGTTTGTTATTATGGAAGATAACAGTGCCTACCAATGGTACCTTAAGACATAGCAATGTCAACATACAATTGAGTAATGGAAATATAAAATAAAAACAACCATATATTGTACATCTACAGACATTACATTAATGTATAAATGACTATGATTTTTGGATGATAAAAAAATGTATCAAATATTTTTTTGATCTTGACAACCAGTTTAAACCCAGTCACAAATTTGTGCCTGTCCAAGGACGGGATTTGGATTTCCTAAGCCATATGTTGTAGCTCTTTTTTTGTTCAATGATATATTTGAAGTGAGAGGTGGTTGTTTGTTTTGTTGATTGATATCGGTGGAATTATTGACCATCACCTGATCACTGTCATTATTGTTTAAACTTTCTTCACATAATAAGAAATACATTTACTTCATTGATTATCAGCTACATGTATATGGTATTCTTAACCTTTAAAGTATATGTACGTTAATCTGCATGATGCTTTTCATTTAGAAATATACGGACACAACCATATGAGTACATTGGTACTGGTATAGTACCGATTTTTTCCCATGCATTTTTCTTTGGATCAAAACATTCAATTATATCAGTGTAAAGTCTGTCTTTAGCCCCACGTCGTCTGCCTCCAAAAGTGTACAATTTTTCATCTAAAACGGCAACACTTACAAAGTCCCTCGGACATGTTAAAACTGGTAAAATTTCCCATATTTCTGTTTCTGGTGTGTACCGGAAAGCCCCTTCCAATCCAATAACATAGATTTGTTTGTTCAAGACTGTACTACCTAAACACATATCACATGCTGGAAGAGGCTGCGACAAGATCGTGCATGTCTCGGTAGACGTATCATAACATTGCACTGTATTTGTCACAACTTCATCATTGTTTTTTCCGCCAAATAAGTAAATGTTCTTATCATGGGCTACAAATCCCATATTTTCAACAGAATGACATAAACTGCCTGCGTCACTCCACGAGCTACCATTTGTCCATTTTTCAACTGAACCCAAGACCACATCTTCATCAAATCCACCAAGTACATACAACCAATCCTGCTGAGCAGCCATTGCATGACGTCTACGGGCAATTTGTAAACTTGGACCCCTTAACCATGTTTCAAACCCTGAATCAAACTTCCAGAATTCTGCACTCCTTAACCCACCAGTAACATAGATGTCATTACCAATCACACAGGCAGTGAATTCATTGCGTTTTTTAAATGGCAGTGGCTTCAATGAAACAAATTCTCTCGTATCAGATCTAAAACTTTCCACATCAATACTTAGACCGTCTGCCAATCTTCCACCAAGCAAAATGGCGGTTTCATGGCAAGTGCTATATATCCTCGGTGTAATTTGATAGCTTTTTAGCATGTGACGTCTACTTGGGATCATGTGATAATTAATGGCTTCTTCATAAAGCTGGAGTCCTTTTTCATCCTGAAGAACATGCGGTGACCTAGCAACCACGTCTAGTAAATACTCTTTCTTAATTAAGGGGAATTTAATAGCCTCTAAAATTCTAAACCGTAAACTTTTCCTCCTACCTTCACAACCGTCGGCATCGAGCCATTTTATTGCCATTTCAAAAACCTGGTGTTCGCCGTCACACCTTAGTCTTCGGTCACAAAGCACATCCATTACACAATCAAGGGAAAGTCTGCAAAAATCTTCATCGTTCATCATAGTTTTGAAATGAAAGCATGCAAGTTCCTTTGAAATTTCATACAACTGAGAATGTGCGTGTGTGTCTGCCAACATCAATGCAGCAAGACAATTAGTCTCGTTCATGTTATCCTTAAAAAATTTAACACATAGATTGACTAAAGGTTCAATCTGAAACATGTAAGCCTGTTGAAATAGATCTTGTAATATTGGCAGTGTTATTTGTACACGTCCTGTGTATATAAAATGTAATACATATTCAAATACACTCGAGTCAACCTGCTGCAAATCAATCTTGTTTTTCCTACATTCTTCCATCCCTGAGCTGAACATAGATTTAAAATATCGTGATCCTGCAGCCAGTATGACTCTATGGCAGGGAAAATGTTTCCCATCAACAACCAAAGTTACATCGCTGTATCCTCCCTCATTACGAAATGCCTCAAAATTAGTGATTAAACTTTCTGAATGTTCTGGACTAGAATAATCTGATGACATATGACTGTTGTCATGGAAATCATAATGTCTGATGTTGATGTGGTCTTGATCTGTGTTATCAACTTCCATTTCTTATCTACTGGTACCCTGCAATTAGTTTTAAAACATGTCAATGTAATATATAACAATAGCATAAAAATACTACCTAATTTTAAATTCATCACTATATTTTGACCAATAGATTATTTGATAACCATGCATGCATCGACAAAAGATAAAGATGAAAGAATAATAGGTTCTTTCATACATTGATATGGATGACCGGTGGATCTTCCACGAGTGATAGAAATTTTATGTCTTTTCACGAAGATCCGGCGATGTTCCATATCAACATCAGTGATGTCGTTAAAAGACGACAGCCGGCGATTTTCGCCAGTTATTTTCAATGAGTAAAAAAAAATGTTACAGAAAAATCCATATTCAAATAGTATATCAATTATTACATCGTATAATTAATTAATTATGGATTTTGCCGGCATATAAATCAACGTTATCTATTATATCAGTTCCCATTTGGAAATCCCCTTTAGTATATATTTAGTCGCTATTTATAAAATTGTGCGTGCGCACCAAACATTTAGTGAAATATCCGCAACATAGGACAGGAAGTAAAGTAATTTTAGCCCCAGGTAATGCCCAGAATGCAGGATATTTCACTGTTTTAGCATCAGGGGTCAAAGAAGGCCCTCAGACACCCGCCTCATTTCTCTGCCGCCTATTCTGAACATTTTACCACCTATTCAAAATTTTACTGACAACACTGAACATATAAAAGTACCTATTTCTTCCGTAAACAACATTTGTTTTCATATACACACACCTATGTATGGCTTTCATTGATTGATACCTCATTTAGATATCAGGTATTATTGTGCACTATGTCATAGTACGTGACTGAGAAATGTAGGTTATAGAGTATATTACATTTTGTATGTTGCTTTACGATAAAAAGAGCTGTAATTAACCCTTTGACTGCGACGTTTCATGTATAACCGTAATGTCGTGTGCAGTATTATTCCTGATGTTATTACCCTTTCATCAGGGTGACGTGATCGTATGGTAGTTGGATTTACAATTACCTGTACAATCAGTGTCTATCACCACTAAAGTTGTGAGTTTGAACCCCACTCAGGTGTACTCTATATAACATTTTGTGATAAAGTTTGTCAGTGACTTGCAACAGGTCTGTGGTTTTCTCTGGTTTCCTCTACCAATAAAACTGACAGCCACAATATAATTGAAAATTTCAAATATATTGTGGCTGTCAGTTTTATTTCAAATACTGTTGAAAGTGGCATCAAACACCATAAACCACTACAGTGGAACAAATATTTATATCTGTACTATAACTACATGTACTATTATATACATGTACTCTTGCATTCCAAATATAATAAATAAATCATGTGAAACCATACAACGCAGTAATTCATGAATGCTTAATAGCTGGATTTGTAGAGTGCTAGTTCACTGAAACAACAGTCCATGGGTAGACATGTCTCTCCACTAGGACACATTATCATGTTTCCTGTTTCCGAACCAACCAGACATTAGTAGTGTCATTGTGTTTCAAAAAAATCTTCCCCTTATTCACATCTAGAGCTATTTTCAAATGCCCCAACACATCAGACAGTGAAAGCTACGTAAAAAAAAAGGGGGGGGGGTTTACATTCAGTATACAAAATATAGTAAGAAATGAAACATATAAAAACAACATCATATACAATGATGCTTAAAATTTTAATTAATTTCCTTTTCATATATATATCCCGTGTATATTTAGACCGAATTATTCTGTCTCTTGTGTGCATATATTCACTTTTCCATGTTCTATTTTCTTTATTTGGACGTTAATTTTGTTTTTCGATTTTGCTGTTGCAAAAGTGAATATATGCACACAAGAGACAGAATAATTCGGTCTAGTGTATATTGGAACGAGTCTGTTGAACCCTTACTGGCCTTAGATCATTCATAGATGCACCAACACACCAGACTTTAGGCATATATCCTTAATCACAGGAGTCAGAAATTTTTCAATATATCCTGAATATAATTTAAAATGAAAAAAACTCAATATGTTCCATTGTTCGTGAAACTTCAGTTTTCTCCATTTTGAACTATAATTGTCTATATTCAAGATAAAATTGCTGACTCGTTTGAATTAATGTATGCCAGTTTTAAGGTAATTATGAATAAATTTATGTCTGACTGATGCTATGTTCATATTTGCATCAGTTGAGGCTATTAATAAACCAGAGGCTCCCAGGATCCTGTAATCGCTCACCTGGATCAAAGCTGCTTTCGATAACAACGCAACTGCACTGTGGCGGCCATCCTGGTGGGAGAGCGCGACTGCCGGACACAATTTTGGAAAAGGACCATCCAATGACTATTCCATCAAAGTTTGGTTCTAATTGAGCTACTGGTTCCAGGCAAGAAGGTTTTTATGTGAATTTCCCATAGGGTCCTATGTTAAACTAAGGTCAGCTGTGCAGCCATCTTGGTCATAGGGCAGGACCACCAGACACAATTTTGGAAGAGGACCATCCAATGACTATTTTATCAAAGTTTGGTTCCGATTGAGCAATTGGTTCCAGACAAGAAGATTTTTATGTGAATTTCCCATAGGGTCCTATGTTAAGCTAAGTTCGGCTGTGGGGGCCATCTTGGTCGAAGGGCCGAACCGCCGGACACATTTTTGGAAGAGAACCATCCAATGATTATTTCATCAAAATTTAGTTCTTATTGAGCAAATGGTTTCAGACAAGAAGATTTTTATGGAAATTTCCCATAGGGTCCTATATTAAATTAAGTTCGGCTGTGGCGGCCATCTTGGTCGGAGGTCTGAAATGCCGGACACAATTTTGAAAGTGGACCACCCAAGGATCATTTCGGCAAAGTTTGGTTGAGGTTGGCTCAGTAGTTTCAGAGGAGAAGAATTTATTTATACAATGTATTTCATCCCCCCTTTTTTCTATTTTTAGCTTGGTGGCCATCTTGGTTAAAAGTCGGGATCACCGGACACAATTTTGGAAGGGTTCTATCAAAGGATCGTTCCACCAAAAGTTTGGTGGCAATTGGCCCAGTTTCTGAGGAGAAGATTTTGATGTGAATTTCCCATAGGGTCTTATGTTACGCTAAGTTCGGCTGTGGGGGCCATCTTGGTCAAAGGGCGAACCGCCGGACACATTTTTGGAAAAGAACCATCCAATGACTATTTCATCAAAATTTAGTTCTTATTGAGCAAATGGTTTCAGACAAGAAAATTTTTATGGGAATTTCCCATAGGGTCCTACATGTATGTTAAATTAAGTTCGGCTGTGGTGGTCATTTTGGTCAGAGGTCTGAAATGCCGGACACAATTTTGGAAGGGGGCCATCGAAGGACCATTCCACCAAAGTTTGGTTGCAATTGGCCCAGTGGTTTCTGAAGAGAAGATTTTTATGTGAATTTCCCATAGGGTCCTATGTTAAGCTAAGTTCGGCTGTGGGGGCCATCTTGGTCGAAGGGAAGAACCGCCGGACACATTTTTGGAAGAGAACCATCCAATGACTATTTCATCAAAATTTAGTTCTTATTGAGCAAATGGTTTCAGACAAGAAGATTTTTATGGGAATTTCCCATAGGGTCCTATGTTAAATTAAGTTCGGCTGTGGCGGGCATCTTGGTTGGAGGTCTGAAATGCCGGACACAATTTTGGATGGGGACTACAGTACACCCAAGGATCATTTCAGCAAAGTTTGGTTGAGATTGGCTCAGTAGTTTCAGAGGAGAAGATTTTTTTT